>CM060703.1:149385459-149595459 GCA_030686995.1 Artemisia argyi | reverse complement strand
TCATTTCCAGGCCGTCATGACTTTTTACTCTTGACGCCCTACCTTCGTGACGCCGTCAAATCTGTACTGGGTTGTCATGGACTTCTGCTCTTGACGCCGTCAGAGAATTACTCTTGACGCCGTCACCTACTGTTCCCAGCATGGAGAATTAAGACTTTGGCGTTTTCATCACTTTTATGCTCCAAAAACGTCTGAATTGCTTCCTTTTCCAGATTTGTCTCCCAAAGTACCTAAAATCACAAAAGGAATGATTTAGGGCAATATTTGATCAAATAAATTCGAATTCGGGCTTAAATGACCGCCTAAAAACGGATCATTTTTCGCCTCATCATATACCCTTACACTTGAGATTTGCTTGTCCTCAAGCAAATGCGCTTTTATTCTACTCAAAAGACAAGTTAGGGGTCATTTAACACTAATATAAAAGTAATTACAACAAATAATCGTTCCACTAAAGACCAATAGACAAGCACGGAGGTCATACACTAGCACCTCACAAATAGTGTTTAGATACTCACATCTCTCGGGTGTAATAAAGTGTAAATTACAATATGGAAACGGAAGATATCTCTCACTACCTTTCATAGCAAAATAGATTACCATAGGCTTGGGAAAGGATCAAACCTCCACCACTTGGCGTAAGCACCTAGGATAAACTATCAAAGAGGTCTTTTAAAAGGGTTGTAACGTTAGGTGTAGGGATATGAAATACACGGTTTTGTTGGATAAAGGAAGTTTTACTGGTGGCGAGTTAACAATCTTGGTTAATTACATGTACAATATGGCGTTGCTAAGCCAAGACTAGACTCGACTTAAGCTAATAAATGAAAAATAACAAAAACATAAAATAAACATAGAATAAAAGCGATGGTAGTCCGTATGTTTTTTCTCTTTTCCTTTTTCTATTTTTTTTTTCTTATTCTTGAAATTTTTTTCGGTTTTTTTTTTTTTTTTTTTTTTTTTTTTTTTTTTTTTTGCATACACTCTTACCCTACCATCCAAAATAATACATCATAGGGAATGAATATTTCCCTTACACTTGAATCTTTACATACTTTACAATTAACTAATCTAATGACTCGAATTAAGAAAATCAAAACACTTGGAGCACTTTTAAGATTAACGACATATGGGGGTAATAAATGATGTTCTTCCCCATTACTCCATAAAATAAGTACTTACCCATGAGTCCCAATCGTCCCAAAACAATATGTACAAGGATATGACTCGACTTAGCAACCATGTAATCAATTAGATAGTTAACTTAGGGTTTAACAAATAACAATAATGCACTAAAAATGAGCGCATACATGGAAGGCTAAGGCGATTTGGTTGTACATTTAAGTGGGGTGTAACAAATTCTTCCTTTAAGTAAGATGCTTAAAGTTAGAAACGAAAAGATAGGCTCGGAGGGGTGTACTAGGGGTTTCGTGTACAAAAAATGAGTACAACGCTAAGGGTGTGGGAAAAATTAGTTGACTTAACTAGCCAAGTAATATGACTTAAATGGTCAAGTAATTATAATACGGGTTTAACACAAGGGTGATCCTAATGCCTCTTATCATGTAGTGAATCCTACCACACGAATGTAGTCTCACTAGCGGTCTCGGGATGCGTCACTAACGCAAGTTCTAGAATCTAAATGCTACCGGTACACTCATAAGCACTAATAGTAAATGCTTTTCCTATCAAATCTAAAGGCGAACCTCACATATTTGGGTGGAAAATTTTTCTGAATATACGGTTATGTGCTAGTCATACAATCTCCTATCCATGAGACGCTTGCTATGGCTAAAGTTTCACTCTTAAATGTTGTAAAAAATTTTAAATTTGGTGCTAAAATTGCACTAACAAGTATTTCTCATAGTTTTATTACACATCTACCATTAAACAAAACAAACTCAAGCGAAAGTGCATATGTAAGGTATCATCTTTTTACCCTCCCCTTACACTTAAGATGAACATTGTCCCCAATGTTCAAGTAAAGAATGTAAAAGTGAAAAAGTAAAGAGAATGAAATCAAATACTCCCCTGATTCGCTCGGTATGGATAATACGGTGGCCAGGTTAAATCTTCTTCCAAGAAAATGAACAATCAAAGCTTCCCTTCCAGAATGTAAATCATCTTCTTGTCATATATAACCTGTAAAACCTGATAAAATAGACAAGACAACCTCGCGTAAAATCGGCGGCATCCTATATAAGTTACTAAATCCTAGAAAACAAGATAAGATATAATGCTTGTGGAATGAAGTTTGCAGATCTCCTGGAGATTATAAAACATAATAATTCACAAAAACCATAAGACTCCGTTAGAAAAACAAAACCGGTAAAATTTCCAGATTTTTACGCTTGACGCCGTCAAGAGTAAACTCATGACGCCGTCAGGATTGACCTGCAGAAATTCTTATGTTAAGTTTCCGAAAAATTTCTGGAAAAACTTGGTCCTACTTCCTGGAAAATCCTGCAAAACTTCATTATGACTTAATACAAGCATTTGACTCTAACAAATACGAATACACATGTTCATTTAATATTGTGGAGAATCATGATCGGTTTGTTTCTTAAAAACATATTTGGGGTTTCCCCTTACAGTTATCTTTTGCAAAAATACCTTTAGGTGGAGTTAAGACTAGGCCAAAACAACAAAGTAAAGTATTTCCACTCTTTAATTTAGAAACATGATCAACCAACAATAAAAATTAAGCATGCATACGGAAGCAAATAACAAACAAGCAAATAAAATCACACAAATAAAAACATACAAAATGAATAACGTCACCATGAGCACCACTACTTATTTCAAACAAACGTAAACACGAAAGTAAATTGTTCAAGGCCAACAGAGGCCGCATCCTAAGCTATTACAGTACCAAATGTTTTGAATCACATGACCATCAATAAATTGTTCACAAATAACAGATATCAAGAAAAATCACTGGGGAGGAGGACCAAAGCGGTAGTCATAGCCAGGAGGGAGGCGTCCGGTGTACCCGTAGGGAGGGTAGTCAGTCTCACGGCCGGGGAAGGGATCAATCTGCAGGTGAGGCTCAAGCTGATCTCGGGTGGAGAGGTGCTGCATCTGGCGGATGGTGTGATCATACATCCAATCAAAGCGCTGGTCAGTGGTGGTCCGCCATGCGTCCATCTGACCCATCCAGGCACCCTGGTGTGCCTGCCAGTCTCCCCGACTCATGTGTCGATAGTAGTCAGTTGTCCCCTCCTTATAACCCTGGAACTGATGCTGCTGGGGATCTACCTCATCATCAGCATCCTCCTCAACATCTGGCCCCCCTGCCGCATACCAGTTATAGGTCCCATGCCTTTCTGGCATTACAATGCTCATCTGCCTGAGGGATTTAACCCTCACTACCCTGCAGGCCCCACAGTCGCTCAAGTACCCTAGGATCTGAGGAGTAAGAAGATCATAGGAACGAGCCAACCGGGTCACGAACATCCCCCGATACACCTTGTCAATATCCCTTTCACCCACACTGGTCCTCAAATAACTGGCCACCCAAAATGGGATGTTGCAGTAGACATCCGCAGTGACACGGTGAGTGGTGCCATGACGTCCTGACAGGCTGTAAGTGATGCACCTGTGGACCAATCTAACTATGGGGTCCCTGATGGATGCAGCCCCAGTAGTGGAGGTGTAGACCCCATCCCCTATGGTCGGCCAAAAAGTGATACACCTCATCCCACTCCTCTGAGTCTCCCCATGTAACAACCTCTGCATAAGAGTCCCATCAACCTCCTCCCTAGTATACAACCCAATCCTCCAACCAAACTCAGTGACCGAACACGACCTCACTTCTCCCCCTAGCCTAAAATATATAGTGGTGCCCCCCACATCTGTCCTAGCCTCAGCCTGATCAAAACGGAAGGTCGCAAAGAACTCCCTCTCCAACTCACTATACACTGTCTCTCTAATCTTAAACAACCTCTCCCACTGAGGACCCGCAAACCCATCAGTATGGATCCTCTCCAAAAACGCAGCCTCCAACCCCTGAGCCCTAAGAAACTCCCAATCAACAACAGCCCCAGCATCAATATGGTGGTTACAAAGCTCCACATACCTGGTGGTGGCTCCATCAGTGTCAAACTCGCTCCAACTATGGACCAATTCTTCATAATTGACTCTTTGAGACCTAGAGGAACTGCCCCTATGTTGACGAGATCTTTTGCTCATTTTCCTGGAAAAAGGTAGAGTGAACGGAAACGATTAGAACGAGAATTCTAATGAATTTCATGCTGTCAGAAACATCTGACGCCGTCAGGAGTAGTCCTGATGCCGTCATATTGATCAGAATCCGAATCATGCAAATGCGAGGGAAAAATCAATTTTCAAACTCTTAACCTATTACCCAAACGCTCCTTTAATCAGAAAACATGGGTGGGGGTCAAAGAATCCGGGGCATGAGTGGCTTTCCCTAAACTAATGCATGATTCGAGTGGGATAACATAATCAACGGGTAACCCCATGTTTACAAATCACCAAATGGATGGCATTACGATTTGTTAATAATGGGTCAAAAATGGGGTTTCGGGCGAAAGGGGTTTTCCAAATTGATGGATCCTAAGGACAATTGATCGAAAAAGGATGAAGAAAAATCACTTACCAAGTGAAGATTGGATGCGGAAGACGTCGAATTGAAGGGTGGAGAATCAGAGTAGCAGCAGCACTTTGGGTGAGATTTGTGGGGTATGGGTTGAAAGTGATTGGTTTTGGGTTAATATTGCTGATCCATCGAGCTGACGGCGTCAAGAGCAATTGTCTGACGCCGTCAGATGCCCGTGTGAAGAGAGGAATGGAATAATTCCACATTTAGTCCCTGCACTTTGTGTGAATAGCTAATCATTAGTAAAACCATGAGTAGCTATTCCGTTAACCAGGTCCACCAGGGTCGAATGTTTCATTACTGTCACGGAAAGAGGTAAGGTTGTAGCAGGGGTTGGGTGACGTTTTGGCTAAGTTGTAACGTGCGCACGGGTCATCGGTGTGTAAAAAGAGATGTTGTTCCATAGAGGGCTTCAAATCAGGGGTGTTTTTGAGGTACAACCTTTTTACACCGGGTTTAAAACCAAAAGAACGTCTCTTGGATAGGTTTGGGAGTGTGGTTCGCAAGCATCCAACGAAAATGTTATGGAATTGCGAATTCTTCTCTTTCTGAGGATGCTCAAAAGAGTGGGGGGTGATTGATGGTGAAGCACTTGGGGAAAATTTCTCGTTATCCTCTTGGTCAAACATCAAAGGGGTTGAGACCTTGAAGACTTTTTCAATTTTTTTAGGTACGGAATTTTCCTTGATCTTTTCTTTGACCCTAGATATGAATTGGTCAGCTAAATTCATAAAAGCTTTATGAGTGCTTTCCATACGTGCTTCTAGGTGCTGGATTTGTTTTTCCTGATTATCCATGAAGGTTACCATTATCCCTTCGAATTCCTCTTGTCGTGAATGTTCAGGAAAATTGTGGTCGATAACCGTATTCCTACGTAGATCAGGATTCCATATGGGTTCAGCAGCAAGCTTCTCAATACTCATTAATTCATTTACCTGCTTCTCAATGCTTCCTAACAACTGTTCTTGGGTGGCATACGCGTAGTCAAGTTTTCCCTTGCTTGGGAACATCGGGTCCTCCCATCCTTCTTCTTCGTATTGTGCCAACCCCTCAAGAACTTTCCAGCACTCGTCAATGCTAAGTCCATTTAACCTGCCCTTGGCTACATAATCAATGGCTCTCCTTATTTGATAGTCAACTTTTTCGTAAAAGATTTGGATCTGGAGCCATGGTTCGATGCCATGATGAGGGACTTTTCGGAGCAAGTCTTTATATCGAGTCCATGCTTCATAAAAGGATTCATTTTGACGTTGTTGGAACATCAAGATGTCATTTCTAAGCTTTGTAGTTCTTCCCGGTGGGAAAAATTGAGCAAGGAAACGAGTGGTGAGATCATCCCATGTGGTGATGGATCCCGCGGGTAAACGCTCAAGCCATTGACTAGCTTGATCCCGTAGAGAGAATTGGAATAGGAGTAATCGGGTTGTCTCTCTAGTTGCAACATCTAGGTCTATGGAATCTACGATTTTGAGGAAGTCCTTAAGATGTTGGTTTGGATCTTCGAAACGAAGTCCATGGAATGCACATCCGCTTTGCACCAACCAGATGGTGTCGGATCGCAAGGGGGTCACATTGGCTCCGGTGAGCTCAATGGTGTTTCGGTAGCCTTGGTGGCTAGGTCGGGAATATTCTCCTAAGGTTCGGGGCCTAAGGGGTTCTAATGGAGGGTTTTGTTGTGGTGGGATGACGGGTTCAAAGATGTTCCCGTTGTCCATGATGTCGGGTGGTTACGAACAAAGGCACAAAGAAATAAGATAGACTAAAGAGAACCTACAAATAAAAATAAAATCTTACTAGAAAGGAATCTAGCAAGTAGACCTAATAAAAAGGAATTCTAACCTAGACAATAACTATTCCCCGGGTTGCGGCGCCAAAAACTTGATGCGTGGGAATTGCACCAGGCTTTACCTCTCGAGGGATCTCGAGAAGCTTACAACCCCCACCAGGCAGTGTACCTGATCGTTGTAGTATAGTATAGTGACAAGTACCGGGGGATTGATCGTTCAGCTAGGAATAGTGTCGCTAGGATTAGAAAGCCTAAATACTAGTTCTAAAGGTGAGGGATGATTATTTTTGTATTTTTATGTTTTTAAGAAAGCAAGTAAATATCTCGGGTTTGAAGGATTTGGGCGGAATTAGTTGCTAATCAACTAACCCAATACTAAGATGCAATCAAAATAAAATACTAGAAATGAAAATAAACTAAATTATACTAAAGTTGTGAGCAATAAATGGAGAAAATGTGTTTACTTAGATTTCACTACTCCCTAGACATCTTTTACACGTTAATTACTTGTTATAATTGCATGGATGACGGATCGTATTCCTTAATACCATTCATGGGGTGGCACACATAACTCCCCAATTCTATGAGCTCTTATCTCCTCCTACACCATGCCCAGCACAACTATAGGGATTGTAAACAGTGGCTCATGCATTAAATACAACCAATAAAGACCTAGTGCGCGTCGGTTCATGTTTCTTAAGACGTTCAAGCATGTTACCAAGTGGAGATCTGCCAGTTTTCTTAAGCCTAACATATAAATCATTCATCCAAGACAAGTATAAACAAGTAATCAACACATAATTAACATTTAGGTTTCATTAGATCTAAGAAAACACAAGATAGATCTAGCCTAGCATGATGGAATTAAGATAAGAACAAGATATAGACAACCAACACATAGACATACTGATTGAATTAAAAGAACACTTATCTTAATTACAATGAAAGGTATCAAGGGTTTGGAACCCTTGAAAAACCTGTAAAAGTTGCACCAAAATCGTACTTAGGGTTTCTCCAAAACTTCTCTCCTTTTAATGTGAAAATTAGAAAACTATATATAGAAAAATGGGTCTGACGGCGTCAAGACCATCCTTGTGACGCCATCACCTCGCCGCCAAAACTATTCTCGGACTGCCTTGATCTACATTTGACGCCGTCAAGACTTAATCATTTCCAGGCCGTCATGACTTTTTACTCTTGACGCCCTACCTTCGTGACGCCGTCAAATCTTTACTGGGTCTTCATGGACTTCTGCTCTTGACGCCGTCAGAGAATTACTCTTGACGCCGTCACCTACTGTTCCCAGCATGGAAAATTAAGACTTTGGCGTTTTCTTCACTTTTATGCTCCAAAAACGTCCGAATTGCTTCCTTTTCCAGATTTCTCTCCCAAAGTACATAAAATCACAAAAGGAACGATTTAGGGCAATATTTGATCAAATAAATTCGAATTCGGGCTTAAATGACCCCCTAAAAACGGATCATTTTTCGCCTCATCAGGTGGGCTTGTGAAAGGGGTTGTGTTGTGTTAATGGATTTGTTTGGTGTTGGGTTTGAAATAACAAAGGGTTCCGTTTGGTAAGTTGTTATCACAAGGACCATATATGCAATTTCCCAAAAGTGAGGGACTGAAATTGTATATTCTCCAAAGTTCTTACAAGGACCAAAGATACCAAGTACCAATATTCCAAGAACCAATTTTGTAATTTTCCACTTTTCAAAATTCCTAGGGACCTATTTTTCCCAAATTTCAAACTGCAGGGACTAAACATGTAATTTTTCCAAAGTTTTTACCCAAGGACTATATTGGATAATTTTTGACTTTTAAAAGCCTTGGGTTGACTTTTCTTTCATAAAAATGCTCAGGGACTAGTTTTGTCAATTTTTGAAAATTGGGGGACTGAAACTGCCAATTGTGCAAACTTTGTTCGTTTTTCATTGTTTTTACTCATTTTGCATCTGAAATGTATAAAATACAATCCCTGGGATATTTTCAGTATTTTTAATGCATTCTTGATTGTTTTTGGATGTTTTGGCAGTTCAAATACGAAAAAAATGATGAGTGTTTGAGCACTCATCAATCAAAGTATTAGAAAACTAGTTTGTAAACAAGGGTTGTCAATCCTTATTATTGAAAATTTAAATATTTAAGAAACGATATAACTAAAAAGTATACTTGTGTGAAATGCCACAATCAATCAATTGGATTATTCATGTTAAGCTTGGTGTAAACTTGTTATGATGCACAACTTTTATATGAATCACTAACAATCAATGGTGTTTATCATTTTAAACCATTACTAGAATTCAATCATCTAGTTACTTCCTTTCGGCCTATAATAACTAGAATAATAATTCCATTAACACAATGTTGTTTAAAAGCAATTCTTTACTTATGAATTCCTACGAATCTTTTCGGCCTAATTTCGTGATGAAATCTTCTCAAATCCATTTTAAAGAGTAAACATGATACTCGTCACACACAATATTCCATACTAATTCGTGCACTAACTTTTTGGAATAAAAACATTTAGAAAACCCTTTCGGCCAATATTCCCCAAAGATGTTATCCCAACAAACTCATAAATTAAGAAGAGTTTTCATGCATCAGCTTTTTAAAATAAAGAATACTCCATGACTAACTACATCATTCATACAAGTATAAACCAAATTACTCCATAACAATTATATTAAAACACAAGTAGTAAACAAAACATTCATTAAATTCAAAGTAACAAGTGTTCATTGTAAGTAACAAGATGTACCTAGCTTGAGAATTACAAGAACTAAAATCGTGGAACTATAGCAACCACGTGCCTCCAATCGACTACCAAGTACAATAATCAACTCCACACACTTAACCAAACTATTGAGACTTTAACTCAAAGTTTCCTGGACGTTTTTACTGTTGTAGCAACCTTTTGGGTGAGATATATTAAGATGGTAATAACTTGGTGTAAGTTTATTACTTAAGATTTTGTGGTACACTTTGGTTGCAAGCCTAGATGTCATTAATAGCCTCCAATCACTTAATTCTCAAGTAAAAACATCCCCTAAGAAGTTATTAGTGAGAAATGATCAGCCATCCCTGATAATGAGGAGTAAAAACGCCATTAAATGCAATCTTGTAAAAACAGTCATCATCCAACCGATCGGTAATAGCTCCAACCGATCGGTTGGTTTTTCAGGTCAACTCCAACCGATTCGGTTGCGGGTTCCAACCGATCGGTTGGATTGAAGCTGCATGCAATTTTTTGTCTTTTCTTTATCGTTCTTCATTGCATGCATTCCCTTCCACTTTGGTGCTAATTCCTTTCATAGAACTTGATATTATCTTGACATATGAACATAGAATTCTTGAATCTATCAAATCCTTGAGTCCTTGCGTGATTCTTCACTCGTTTCCTTCTCGAAAATCTCTAATTATGCATCTTCACTTCATTTATTCATCTTTTCATCACTTTTTCCTATTTTTGGCTACATTTGCTTGTACAAACACTTTTCCATGATTTATAGCAAATATGAACAAATATGGCCAAATATGATGCATAAAACACACCTAAAAACATGTATAATTTATGTGTTATCAAATCCCCCATACTTGAGTTTTGCTCGCCCTCGAGCAAGTGTAGAAGAAAAATAATCTCAATGGTACGATTTATTTTGTTTCCAAAAATCTAACAATCACCCCTAAGGTTAATTCTTAATTTTTTAATGCGAAAATTATATGGAGCATAAATAAGTGTAAAGCATGATAACATAACTAAGCACCTCACGAAAGATAATTTGAATTCACTCAACACTCAAAGGTAATTTGATTGATAAACCACTCATTGCTCAGTCATGATCCTTGTTTCTTACCATAAGCTTGTAAAAATATCAAAACAATAAAACAAAACATCAAAGAGGTCTTTTATTCGGGTCGTAACTGGCTAATGTTCAAACATCTCATACAAGAATCAAATAGATCACTAGTGCGTATTTTTAGTAAAGAATAACGGATGGTCACTAAAACATTCTCTAGATCACTGGTGCATCATTCCATAGCCAAAAATACGGATGGTCACTAAAATTTTCATGAACTTGATATTTTAACAAAGCTAAAAAGGTAGGGATAAGGCATGGGAAATATTTATGAAATTGGTTTTAAAAGAAAAACAAACAAAGTCTAAGTCCCATTGTTGCTAGCCACCAAACAAACTTCAAACCCAAAAATGATTATAATTACAATCATTCTCCTCCTTTATGAACTTCCACATCTCGATACATCGATATGCCATAATAATATTCTTCATTCTTAGCACATTGGCTAACAACATATCACATAACTTTCCTTCTTCATCTCCATACATAATATAGTTTATTGGCTATAATTGTCACCTTATAGTTGCGATGACTTTATTTTTTTTTATTATTTTTTTTTACACATCAAATCTCCCCCACACTTCGTATAAGCATACACCACAAAAATACAAATAAGAAGCTGCAATCTCCGTCTTTGTCGGAATGACACACACATGACAAAGTGTGGCTAACTCATAATAAAAAAAAAAACAATCAAACAACCAAGCAACTAGCAACCCACCATTGAGACTTTGACAAGGGGTTAGGCTAAGGTTTAAAGTGCAAAATATTTTTGTATTTTTATGGATGTAACAAAAATGAAAAGATTGGCTCGAAGGGTGTAACTAATGGTATCTAGCGCTAAAGATAAACACTAACAAATGGGTTCCAAATACGAGGATAACTAACCGATGTGGTTAGCAAAAATTATTTTGTAAATGGATGGCTATTTGGTGTAAATCCTAAGTTGTCTCTTATCATTTGAATATGTTTTATCACTCGAAAGTGATTTTAACCGTAATGTATAACAAGTACAAGTTCTAGAATCAACACAATCACCGACACACTCATAGCAAAAATTTATAGCATAAGAAATGCTTTATACAAAAAGGCTTAAATCCTCACAATTTAAGGTGAATACTATAACATGTACTAGTAAATGTCATCAATTCCGAAATGAATTTGCTCTAATAACTTGATTACGCTCCAAAAATTTTCAAATCCCCTTATTTTTTACCATTATTCCATTAAAAATAACTCATGTGTTCAAACAACTAGATTTTTCAAGGGCGAACGAATCCTAGTTACTTGAATTCTCAACTAATCCTAAAAAAAATTAAAAATAAACATATTTTTCCTATTTTCTTCCCTCCCCCACACTTAAGTTTTGCATTGTCCTCAATGTAATAAAAATAACTTCAAATTAAAGGAAATGGGAAAATTTTAGTAAAATAGAAACTACCGGAGTAAAAATACGTAATATGCGTATTTGATCACAACTAAGCAAATGAGTTCTCCGACTCCAAATATTGATCAACCATAAGCTTCCGTAATGTCACCCCTGCAAAAACTGCAAACATATACTAAACAAACAAACAAAAACACAAATACTAAAAACAAACCAAATGTTAACAAAGTACGTTATTAATCCTAAAAGAAAGAGTTATAGAAAGAAATAGAAATTATTCAACACACATAATTGTTTTTTTAAATCAACCATCAACCTCATGACAATCACTCATCGTCATCGTCATTCATGTCAGAGCGAATAAACTCATCCTCGCTCTCCTCGCTTTCTTCCTCCTCTTCTTCTACTCGACGTTTCTTCTTACCACCACCACGAGACGATCCACCAACATCAAAACTTGTTCCTCCAACATTAGTACCTCCAACATTTGGAACTCTACCATAAGCCGGATACGGTTCGGGAAATGGTGAATAACCAGGATAAGGGTATGGATATGGACCAGGATATGGCTCATAAGGGATTGGGTAGGGAGGAACATTAGGTGGCACATAGAGTGGTACCTCATAACTATTCTCTCGTGCAATGTGTTGGATCATCGGCATGGAATAATCATAATTATAGTTTTGTCTCATCAACGTCGAATCTCTCCACACATCCCTACGCTCTATATCGTTCAACTCACTATGCCAATCTCCCCACCCCGAATCAAAACTACCCGGAGCATGTCCATAGATACCTCCCATGTGTTGTTGTGGTGGTTGTTGTTGAAATTGTTGTTGTGGCACCTCAATGTTAGGATCAGTCCATTCTCCTAACATCCTGGTTCTTCTATTCAATGCCTTACCAAAACCTTTATCATCCCAAGTCTCACTCTCGATTGGCTCCGAACATTTAGCCAACTCTTCATCTACAAAATAACCCAAATTTCTTGCCAAAATGGTCACATAGTGACCTCCACAAATGTCACTTCTCTCTTTGATTCCCGGTGCTCTCCTAGAAAGATACTCGGCTATAATCCAAGCTGCATTACCATTCTTGTCCTCTTCAAGCAATTTCATCATCCATAAATCCTGGTGCACTTATCACAACCACCCGTCCTATGTAAAACTCCCCAAGTGATCAACTTTTGCAAAACCTTCAACAACGGCTTCCTAATTCTCGATGAATTCTTCCTATTGCAACTTGGATCATCAATGCGATTCCAATACTCCAAAATACCTTCATACCTATGATGAAACCTTGTTAACCTCAAGAAATGTGTCGGAAACAACCTATGATTTATTTCATCTTGTTCGTACAAACCCAAATAAACCGCAAACTGTGGCAAAGTGTAAGCATGCTCAACTCCACATAGTCTAAACCAAATGCAAACTTCCCTCGTAAGATCATAAACTTTCCTTTCAAAATAGAACGTAGAAAAGAACTCTAGACACCACTCACGATAAACATCTTCATAAACGCTAAAAGCTCTTTCCCAAGATAGATCCACAAATCTATCTCCATCCGTCGGATACACATAAGTCATATTCATCATCTCCTTCAATTGATCCTCACATTCATATTCAGCAAACAAACTCCAATCAATGAGACGTGGTCGAGCAATTTTCCAACCTTGAAGCTTAGAAAGTCTTTCAAGAAAGGCATGCTTCTCCTCGTTCTTCGAATTTCTGAATTTAAGATTGTCGTTCCTTTCCTGTTGAAGAGTATACGTAACCCTACTCTTTGAATTCCTTAAAAGATATTTCGTGACAATCGGGTTAACCTTTACTCCACTCGAGCTGCCAGCTCCTTGACTCTAAAATTACAAATTAATGTTAGTACAAGATTATAAGAGCCAATGCTACACAAATTAGAAGTCAAAAAGTCGAAACAAAAAAAAAATTAAAAATGTTAACGAGCCATCCAACCGATCGGTTGGATGTTCATGTTCAATCTAACCGATCGGTTTCCCCTCGCAACCGGTCGGTTGGATTTTCTGCAAAAAAAAAAAAATAAATAAAGAAATAAAGAAAAAAAAAAGAAAAAAAAAATCCAAATCCTATTTTCTCGTTTTTTATCACTTCCAATCCATTCCTACTTCATCCTAACCTGTTTTTGATCATCCATGGTAGTTCCTAATCTTCAAAATCATCCTAATAACGATCCATATCATCTCCAAACACTCCCTTATTCAAGTCCAAGAATATGCAAGAACACTATCTAATCAATCCTTCAAATTAGTGTTCTAATCAACAATGCACTATCCTAACATCACTAATCAACAAGTATATAATATCTGGAAATCATCAATTGCAAGCAAACATGTTCTAAAATAAATACCCAATTCAATCCGAATTTCAATTAATTAATTCTTCCTCAAGACTTAATCAATCAAACTAATGCTTTTTGCAATGACTTCCACTATCAATTATCCACTTATCCTCAAAAGATTACATCTTAATTCGAACTATATCAAAAATACCCAAATCTTGACCTAATTCAAATAATCCAAATTAAAACTTAATTAAAGTAAATTGATGATGTTACTTACTTGTTTTGGAGCCATGGATGATATCCTAACACTCCTGCAACCTCAACTAATCTCAATGTGGTCGAATTTCTAATCCCCCAATTTGGTGTGTATGTGTGGGTGGTTTTCTTGTGGTTTTTGAAAAGTTGGGTTTATATATTCAATTCTATTCGTTCAGTTTTTGTTCCATCCGTTTCGGATTGATTTTTTTTTTTTTTTTTTTTTTTTTTTTTTTTTTTTTGTAAAACTTTAATTTTTCAAAACCTCAACACTTAGTTTACTTGATATAAGTAACTAATATGTTTACTTCAAACTAAAACCATATTTGTATGTAAATTTTCCACCACACTACCAAAATTGGTCTATAACTACTACTCTTATCAAAACTAAATACTAAACAACTCAACTAAAAACTTAAAAACTCAAACTCTTATTAAGACATAAACTTAACATAAAACATAACACCTTAAAAGATAAATAAATAGATAGATAGATAGTCTTAACCATAAAACTTAAAAATGAAAATGTATAAAAGTAAAATCAAACAAACTAGCACAAGAAGTGATTTATTCTTGAAGCTTGCTCCTCTTGCTCCATTAGCCTTGAAAATATTCATTCCTAAGAATGTCTTCACTTTGGTATTTTCCCGATATCTTCCGATTTGTCTTTTGTGTTTTGAACCTCCTAGCAAAGTTTCTTCCGCTTGGGCATACTATATAAAATTTGACATGCCATTCTCCATCTCCTTCTTCTTTCTTGTAGTTGCTAGGTCCATCGGGCCCCCACTCCAAAATTTTAAGTTGAACCGGTAACAATCCAAGAAAATCTGTAAGTTTGTTAAACACAAAAATATTTTTAAACGGGTTAAAGAAAGCCTCCATAGCTAGAGCTCTTTCCATTTCATCCTCTATATCAAGGAAACTAGGTGTCAAAGGCCAATACTTTGGCCTTCCCTCTTCATCCCTTCCAATTTCAAAACAACCAAAATATTCCTCTTCTTCTTCATCTATACTTTCTCTCCTTCCTTTCATTGGTTTAGGGTAGTAAGTGTGCTTAAGAATTCCATCATTAATGGTCATGGTTCCATGCTCCATATCTATTATTGCCCCACACGTTCTTAAGAAAGGTCTCCCCATCAAAATTGGTAACTCCTTATCAATAGGAATGTTTAGCACAAGAAAGTCATCCAAAAATGCTTGGTAGCCATTTTGAATATGTACATTCTTAACTTCCCCCATAGCTTTTGCTTTCGAGTTATCCGCCATTGTAAGGTTTGATTTGTTAGGTTGTGGGTTACAAAGTCCTAACCTTTGGTACAACGGATAAGGCATCACACTCACACTTGACCCCGTGTCGGCCAACGCATACATTGGAGTAGTCCCATCCACTTTAATTGGTAGAACAAAGTTTCCCGGGTCACTCATTTTCTTAGGAAGCCCATTTTCTACTATCCTCTCTCTCTCAACTTCATCAAATGTTGTATCTTCCAACCTTGACCTTGCCATCATGACCGAATCCAACTTCTTCCTATAGTTCATGTAATCATTCAAAACCTCAATAACCGGTTTCTTCTCCATGAGTTCATGGATCTTTTCTTCCAAATTCTCCAATATTGCTTCTTTTTGTTCATTAGTTAATGGTTGGGTAACTTTTGGTGAATTTGGTGGTGTACTAGGTAGTGATGATGATGATGGTGTTGTGGAATTAGTTACTTTAGAGTTGGAGGGTTGGGTAAGTTTGTTTAGTGTTCCTTTCTTCCTATTCGCTTTTCCCGTCTTACAAACCTCTTCCTTTCCTTCCTTTTTCTTTTCCATACATTCACATAATTCCTCAATCATGACATCCACTTCCAAATCAATAATATTAATCCTTAAATCACTAAGTGCAAAGTCCACCGTATACTTGGTAGTTACAAGAAATTCCCTACCAAAAACAACTTCCGGTTCATCAGAATTTCAATAATCAAGAACAACAAAGTCAACCTTAAAAATATGTCCATGAATATTCACTTTTACATCCTTAACCTTCTTCCTTCCATAATCCTCATAATCTAACCTAACATAACCAAGTTTGTCCAAAACTTCTTCCGTTATGTAGTTGTCCCCATACTCCATATTAAGTTCCGCATCCAAAGCCTTGATCCCCTCCACCGCACAAGGTGTAGAATACCTCATGTGTGGGGCATCATACTTCTTAGAAGGAGCTCTTGTGAAAACAACCACCCTTTCCTTAGGTTCCTTAGGTAAACAAACAGCATTCTCCCCAACTACTTCTCCATTTTCCAAATCCGCTTTCGCTTTCTCCAACATGATTTCCAATTTCTCCAAAGAATCGCCCGAATCTTTGAACATATCCTCCAAATTCCTTAAATACTCCGAAATTTGACTCAAACTCTCCATTTCACTAAAGCAATTACTAACTATAACATAACCATCAATAAAACAACCAAATCATTAGCATTGGGTTAGTCATAATCAAAAATTAAACTTAAAATGAAACAATACCTAATAAATTAACAAAATAAAGCTATAAAAACACAAAAATAACTCAAAATAAAAATTTCAGAAAATAAAATCCAAGGTGAGAAACCATTCGGTTTCTAATCCAACCGATCGGTTGGATCAAACACCAAAACTAACCGGATCGGTTACGAGTTGTAACCGATCGGTTACTTTGATCCTAATTTTTTTTATTTAAAATTAATATTTAAAAATAAAAATATCTTTTTATTCTAATGACTTAATTAAACTAAAACTATATTTATTATATTACTGAAACTTAATTATTAAAAACTTAAAAAAAAAATTCATTAACCTAAACTTAAACTAACTAATTAATCTCATTAACTTAATTAACCACTATTAAAAACTTTAAATAATAATCATAAAACTTAATTAAAACTTCTAATTAATGAAAATTAATTCAAAACAATTAAAGCTAATCATAACCAATTAATTAACATTAAATAACTAGTAATTAAAACAATAAACATAAAACGAAAACTAAAAAACTAAAAAAAAATGAAAATTTTACCGAGCAATCCAACCGATCGGTTGGTTTGAACATCCTTTTTTTTTTTTTTTTTTTTTTTTTTTTTTTTTTTTTTTTACTTTTTACTTTTTACTATTGCCAATTTAAATTTATGAAAAACAAACTAAAAACTAAGAAATCTAATTAAATCCCCGGCAACGGCGCCAAAAACTTGATGTGTCTCCGGTGTGTACAAGTTTTAAAATTTATAAACACGCTTATCTGATTAACTATTTAACACATACGAGCAAGTATACTCGTCCGTTTTAGTAAAGGTGGGTAAGTCGAGATCGTCCAAAGGGATTTATAGATCAAAGTATTAGAAAACTAGTTTGTAAACAAGGGTTGTCAATCTCTATTATTGAAAATTTAAATATTTAAGAAACGATATAACTAAAACATATACTTGTGTGAAATGCCACAATCAATCAATTGGATTATTCATGTTAAGCTTGGTGTAAACTTGTTATGATGCACAACTTTTTTATGAATGACTAACAATCAATGGTGTTTATCAAGTTAAACCATTACTAGAATTCAATCTTCTAGTTACTTCCTTTCGGCCTATAATAACTAGAATAATAATTCCATTAACACAATGTTGTTTAAAAGCAATTCTTTACTTATGAATTTCTACGAATCCTTTTGGACTAATTTCGTGATGAAATCTTCTCAAATCCATTTTAAAGAGTAAACACGATGCTCGTCACACACCATATTCCATACTAATTCGTGCACTAACTTTTTGGAATAAAAACATTTAGAAAACCCTTTCGGCCAATATTCCCCAAAGATGTTTTTATCAACAAATTAAGCAAGATTAGATGTTATCCCAACAAACTCATAAATTAAGAAGAGTTTTCATGCATCACTTTTTTAAAATAAAGAATACTCCGTGACTAACTACATCATTCATACAAGTATAAACCAAATTACTCCATAACAATTATATTAAAACACAAGTAGTAAACAAAACATTCATTAAATTCAAAGTAACAAGTGCTCATTGTAAGTAACAAAATGTACCTAGCTTGAGAATTACAAGAACTAAAATCGTGGAACTATAGCAACCACACGCCTCTAATCGACCACCAAGTACAATAATCAACTCCACACACTTAACCAAACTATTGAGACTTTAACTCAAAGTTTCCTGGACTTTTTTACTGTTGTAGCAACCTTTTGGGTGAGATATATTAAGATAGTAATAACTTGGTGTAAGTTTATTACTTAAGATTTTGTGGTACACTTTGGTTGCAAGCCAAGATGTCATTATATAGTCTCCAATCACTTAATTCTCAAGTAAAAACATCCCCTAAGAAGTTATTAGTGAGAAATGATCAGCCATCCCTGATAATGAGGAGTAAAAACGCCATTAAATGAAATCTTGTAAAAATAGTCATCATCCAACCGATCGGTTGGTTCTTCAGGTCAACTCCAACCGATTCGGTTGCGAATTCCAACAGATCGGTTGGATTGAACCTGCATGCAATTTTTTGTCTTTTCTTTATCGTTCTTCGTTGCATGCATTCCCTTCCACTTTGGTGCTAATTCCTTTCATAGAACTTGATATTATCTTGACATATGAACGTAGAATTCTTGAATCTATCAAATCCATGAGTCCTTGCGTGATTCTTCACTTGTTTCCTTCTCAAAATCTCTAATTATGCATCTTTACTTCATTTATTCATCTTTTCATCACTTTTTCCTGTTTTTGGCTACATTTGCTTGTACAAACACTTTTCCATGATGTAGTAGCAAATATGTACAAATATGGCCAAATATGATGCATAAAACACACCTTAAAACATGTATAATTTACGTGTTATCAATATGGGACCGTCCGTACATATTGAGGACCGTCCCCAGTTCAATTAGAAGTAGCTTAATACTTTTAATCTCGTGTTATGTTTATGTTTATGTGATTACTTGTATACCTGTAGTTACGTAACATATATACTTGTTAAGAGTGACATAACCACTATTCATATTTAGTCACACATGATCGAAAATTTGATACGAAACATTTAAGATTTTAAACGGGAACATATTCACCCCCTCTACGTTTCAACACACATTCATGAAAATATGAAGCAGTCTTGGACTGGACAATTATATAAGGATGCTTTGTGGGGATGTGCATTTTTTACAACTGTCAGTGAATTTCAAAGGTGTATGCAACATTTGAAGACTTTGAATCCTAAAGCACATGAATGGTTGAACAAGATACTAGCTGAACATTGGGCAAGATCTTATTTCTCTGACATTTTTTTTATTTCTATCCATACAGTGGTCACAATTAGTGGCTTGTTATTATTTGACTGAAAAAGGTACAATAGTTAGACATGTATATCATTTAATGGTTTCATATTTACGTATTATAGGTAGAGCAGTTATAGATTTATTGCTCAACAGCATTTGTGAGGTCTTTAATGGTAAAATAGTTTGAGCTAGGGACAAGCCAGTCATTACACTTTTAGAGTACATTAGGGAATACTACATGAAGAGAATAGTATGTGTACAAGGTGTAATTGCCAAATGTGATGATCCTCTAACCCCTACTGCAACAAAAATCCTTGAATCCAATAAGAAAGAGGCTCATTCATTGAATGTGATATGGAATAGAGGAGTTAAATATCAGGTAACAAGGGCATGGGGTGGTCAGTGTGTTGTTGATGTATAGCTTAGGGTATGTTCATGTAGAAAATGGGAATTGGCAGGGATACCTTGTAAGCATGTTGTTACAGCCTGTTGGAAAATGGCTCTCAATGGAATGGAAGTAGGACCTCTTGAATCTTAGGTACATTCATGTTATTGGTTGAGCACATGGAAGGAAGTATACTCTCATTTAATAGAACCAATTAGAGGAAGCAACTACTGGGAGAAGACCAACTGTGCAACACACCTATTGCCACCAAAGCATCATGTCCAGATAGGAAGGCCAAAGAAGAAGAGAAGAAGGTCTAAGTTTGACGATGCACCCTTTGTAGAAAATGGTGAACTGAGCAAGAGAGGGAGAAGCATTACTTGCCAAACCTACGGTCAATTTAGACATAACAAGTCTACATGCAAAGGACAAGGTCAACCTCCATGAATAGGTAGTTATTATATTTACATAGTTAACTGTTTGATTGATTTAAATATCAGGGATTGTTTTGAACATGTTTTGTGTAACACCCCGAAAATTTGATAAGCAGTGGAAGTCTAATCGGTGTCATTACAGTTTAGAACACAATCATACTTATAGAAAACAATTCAAAAGATAAGTTGATATCATTCCATGAAAACTCAAAGTATTCAGAGTTACAAACATTCTCCAAATGTTAATTTGTTTCACAAAAGGAGAGATGAGTTTGAAAAGAATATTATAATTATTGAAATAAAAGGGAGGTCCTATGTGCCCTTTTTGCAAGCTCCGTGCCATCATGCCGCTAATTTCCTGAGATAAACATTCTAAAAAGTCAACACAAAGGTTGAGTGAATCCATAGTAGTTTAAATTTGTAATAGTGTGAACACAAGTCAAATATTTTAAATATACAAATCAAGATGATTGGTCTTGATTAAACGGGTGACATATTGCTCCTAAGCCTCACGAATCTCAAGCCTTAATGTGGGTGATATCAAATAAAGATATAATCACATACACAATGAGGGATGTAAATGACAAGGGGCCCTCAGTGATAGAAATGTGCAAAATTTCCATGGTACCTCGAATATAGCACATCCCCTGCCAAATGATCACTTTGGCAGAGATGGGCTGCCGTCTCCAATAGATCTATCAACTATATTCGCGCTCACTCGCAAGTGATTAAGGCTCGTGATATGAGGGACTTGTAGCACGGGTGTCAACTTAGGCAATATCATATAATAATCGCATCCTAAAAATACTTGTGTTCGGTTTATCGCATGTATCTCCCCACGGAGTTTAAAACAATTTAAAAAGATAGGCCATGAACTCACCTGGTGGTTGCGTGCAAAACTCAAATGGTGCTCAAAAGGTGACGGTGCATTGCTACAATTAGCAATGAATAACCCTGACTTGCGAGCTAAACTAATGTGATATATATATATATATATATATATATATATATATATATATATATATATATATATTACTATCGGTGATTCAGATTCGATGCGTGAAGGACATGTGATATTTCTCGAGTACGGTGATATCGATTTCATGTGTCTTAAATCATTCAAAATAACTTTATATAGTTATTTATAACGTTGATATGAAAATGTGATCGATGTATGTTGAATTATCCGTTATAATAATAAGGTTGATAAAAATATTTATTTTAAATATTTTTAGTAGTGGTGGAAATTTATTAAAGTTATATTACATATATGTATGTATATAATATGTGTTAAATATAGATTATAAAAGTAGATATGAAAAATATAATTAGTTCAAATAAATAATAAAATATTATTATCAAGTTTGATCTTTAACTTTAGAAAATTCACACTTTTAAACCTTGTGTTAAAAATAATTACATTTTTAGTCTATTTTAGTATTTTTACACTTTAGACCATAAGTTTAAGGTATTTACAGTTTCTACCCTTAGGTTCCATTAACGTTGGCTGTTTCCTGTTTAATCCGAAAGTTTTGGTAATTTGACACTTTTGGTCCCTTAACGAGAAGTTTTGCAAAAATAGTACTCCGTTAAATTTTTGAAAAAGTTAACTTTTATCTTGTAAAAACCATTTCCTTTAGTTTATAATAGCTTATAAAAATCAAGTTTTGCTTCTAAGTTTCCTTGTTAGCCTCGCTCTTTTATAAAGATAATGTCACATACGTAAATTGGACTAGATACGTAGTTAGTTGTGCCTTTAGGGACTACTATTGTACAAAAGGCAAACATGCAATAGGATGAGCCTATAAATACCCCTCATGACTCTCCATGAGGGGTGTGAGAAATTGTGTAACTTCATTTTAGTCATTAATAAAAACACTTTTCTTCACACACTCTTTACTTTATCTCTCTAAAACAAAACATGGAGTTCATCTATTTTCATCAACCACAACCTCCCGAATCACATAAAAATCATTACTTTCGATCCTACAATTGGCATCAGAGCTATGGTGTTACTTTTTGATGATTTTTTTGTGGTTCATATTGTGTTTGAAGCTGTTTTTATACATTTTTTTTTGGATCTGGAATTTTTTTTCCTATCTTTATTGAAACAGTTTTACACACCTTTTTATGTATCCAAATGGTCAAAATAGTCAAAATCTTTCATTTACAGGTCCACCAAACTGTTTCTTTTGGTCTTTTATGTCATCAGTTACAGTTTTGTGTTACTTATATTATCTTATGGCTATTTTTATTCCTTACCGTGAAATATGTGGTCTATAATGGTCAAATACATGGTCTGGTCTCATAAAGGGGTCCGTAATATGTTATGATGATACTCAGAATTTTTGGCCGGAATCTGATCGAAAAAGGACGCCGAAAAGTGGTCAAAGGGTCAAAACCCTCTTTTTACGCAAAACTTCAGTTTTTCTACGCATAACTTGGAAAGTTATGCGTAAGGTTCAACTAAGACATAAAACCCCTTTCTTACGCGTAATTCTTACACAAAAGATAAGGTTTACGCCAAAGTTGTTGTTTACACTAAAGCATGTCTACGCAAAAGATTCTTACGCAAAAGATTTCCAACATGTTTACGCGTAATGTTTTGCGTAAAGTGACCAAAATGAAAAAGAAAGATGAAGAAGAAGACCACGACCTAACCAAATACCAAGACCTAACCAAATACCAAGACTCAAGTGACCTCAGTCAGTACATCATCAGTCTGTCCAAGAAGCAAAATGAAATCAATCAGAAAATAAGACGATAAGACAAACTATCTTAGCCTCAACAAACATTAAACCATAACCAAATCCTACGTCGAGACACAACAATAACCATCACTATCCCTCTTCAACACTCACAATCATTACAACTCTCATAAACATCATATACTATTCAGATTCATGATCTCAGACCGGTTCATTTCTATCTTTCAAAAGATTTTTTGTTGAACCTAAATCATCACAGATCCGTGCTGATAGCTCTACTTCTATTTATCTCCGAAACAAAAAGATGAAGAATAATAACGATTCTGTTATTATCTTATCTCAGTTCGTTCATGACCAACAAAAACAAAATAACAACCTATTTGTGACGTTATTTTAAGATCTTGAAGCCGAGCCCGTTTTCTTCAATTTACAAGCAAATATAAGTCAGCTTTCATTCGAATGGGTTAGTATCTTTGGCTGAAAGATTAATGGGTTACGGTGTGGGATTAGTTGATATAAAAGAAGTTTGATTTGTGTTTGTTATATGTTCGGTTGTGATAGATAAGGGATAGGAGATCGTCCTGATGCGTTTGTGATGATGATTTGTGAGATGAGATTATTTTTTTTATCAGAGAGTTTAGATGGGAGCGTACATAAGTTGGATTGGATTGGTATATACATTGGACTGGGCTTTTGTTTTCATGACTGTGATGGATGACTGTGATGGACTAGAAATGGATATACTATGAAATTGTTATCCGAAAATTGTTTTTACACAATTATTGGATACACTTTTTAATATTTAGTATATTGAGTGGTATTTTGGAACAAATTTTCACGAGGATACATATATTCACGGCTAGAATTGCTTCGTTTAAGAAAAATGACTACGGGGTTTTTGCACGATATTATTGATTTGACTTTGAAGTGGCATTTCAAAATGTGTACTTATTTTATCTCAAAGTCTAGGGGTGGTTGGATGCACGACTATTGAAGATAACTTGTCTGCGCATATGGAAATTCAGTCTTGATAATCTAGTTATAACTGATGTAAGGAGTTACATTGTAGTGCTCACAATCTATAGCTATCACTTAAAGGAGTTACGTTGTAGTACTCAGTGTCACGCGAAGCAGTGGATTGTTCAAGCGGTGAATATCTCGTGCAACCTCATACTTAAAGGAGTTACGTTGTAGTGCTCAGTATAGGTATTAAGTCACATCTATCGTACAAGCATTAAGTCACAAGATGGGATGTTTACTTCATTTTCAAGTTGGGCACATCGGGCTGTCTCCATATGTCGTCACTACTATTAGCCAGTGAATTCAAAAGAGGTTAGATTACAGGTTAATTTGAGGGAAAAAAATTGAGAGTATATTTTTGCGACATATACTCACAGAATATGCTTCAATGAGCTGTTATGGCTTTTAAGTTGCATCAAGTACAAGGTGATTATACGGCATGTACACTACATTATGATGATTTCGATACCTCGCAACCATCAGGAGGGAGAAGAACATGCCAAAAGAAGTAGTGTTTCATCTTCAGCGATTGGATTGACCGAGAGAATTGTGCTTAACATCGTAAATGGAGAAGTAGTGTGTGTACATCATGGCTTATCACCAACTTGGATGCAATGTTATGTGAGTTATGTTGTTATGCTGGTACCAGAACGACAACCATGTTCCTACACTTTTGAATCTACTTTATCCGCTGCGTGATGAAAAAAGAGTTGTCGGTTCAGGAGGGAGGAGGAAAAAGAATAAAGGCTCACTAGTTAGGAGGGAGTAATAACCTAACTAGACCATTACAGTTGAAGTTCAGAGCTACAAAGACCTTTGCCGTCAATGTCAAAGATCATACGCCGAGATCGTCGGAAGAGAGAACTTCAAGTCTGCCTCAGTATCTAGACTACAGAGACTCTGCGCTTCAACAACGTCAACATAGTTTACTATTCTTGTAATTTACATTGTTTACGTATTTATAGGTCTCATTGTAACTATTCACGTGTGACGATGTCTTGGAGGGAGATTGTTAGCCTCGCTCTTTTATAAAGATAACGCCACATACGTGAATTGGACTAGATACGTAGTTAGTTGTGCCTTTAGGGACTACTATTGTACAAAAGGCAAACATGTAATAGGATGAGCCTGTAAGTACCCCTCATGACTCTCCATGAGGGGTGTGAGAAATTGTGTAACTTCATTTTAGTCATTAATAAAAACCCTTTTCTTCACCCTCTATTTACTTTATCTCTCTAAAACCAAACATGGAGTTCATCTATTTTCATCAACCACGACCTCCCGAATCACATAAAAATCATTACTTTTCGGTCCTACATTCCTCGAAATATTTTTGTTTCAAATTCTTGTTTTTGAAATGTCTTGGGCTCGTTAGCCCATGGTAAGCCCAAACAAGTTCCAAAATCAATCTACGGATGTTCGAATGTACAAATGATTTAGGCCGAATTTAGGGGGTGATCGACATATTAAATCTTGCATGTTTGGCTATATTGATTAAGCCCGGTGTAAGGAAACGTGTGGTGTAAAAATATATATACAGTGTACGTGTGAATATGAAATTACTAGGCCAATCCTATGGGTGTCTAGGCGACTATTAGTCTTTGTGTTAAGTATGGTGTTGTGTTTCAAAGTGGTTTTAAATGAGTTGGGACATGCATGCCATGCATAAAGATGAAAACAAAATAATGTAAGAATTGAAAAGAGAGTGAGTAACTTACAACACCTAGAGAGGTGGTGAAGTGTCGAGTGGTGTGATACGAGAGAAAAGAGACAAGCAAAACGTGATACCCTCCTTGTAATGTAACCTTCGACCCAAATATAACTACCCAACTAGTATCCTTACTCAAAATCTCCTTGTGTGTTCTTCTTGGCCTTCAACAGTAAGCAAGAAAGAAAAGAGAGTGTTTGTGGTTTTGAAATCTTAGTGAGATTTGGAAGTGTGGTGAAGGTGAGAATTTAATGAGAGTATTTATAGGAAAAGTTTGGTGTGAAATTTGTTTGTATGGTATAACGTGCGCCTCCCTATCCTTGATGGGTCATTCGAACTTAGACAACATGGTCAAAAGATCCTTGTTTTGTCAAGTCGAGCTAGTAGAGGTCATAAGTGCTATGATGAAAATTTGTTTAATGGTAGGTTTAAGGAGTCTTGTATGACACATGTACTTAAATTGATTTAACAATACATGGGAAGGAAACTTGTGAGTTCTTGTTGGTTACAAGGGAACACTTTATCCCTTGGTTAAAAATGGCTTAGGAAAGGTTTTGGCTAAAGCATTTGTTTAATGATAGCTTGGTAGAGTTTAGGGTGGCTTGGGTGTTGGTGTTGGGTTATACTTACACGCAAAGGGGATGGAGAGTTTCCTTGTGTCGAGTTGTAGGGAACCAAGAAGGTTGGTAGTGACAAGAAGGTGGTGAGACCTTGGGGTTTGTCTTGTGTCGAGTTATACAAGGAACAAAGAAATAGGTATGCTAACATTAGCGTCGATGTGCTTGAGTCATGTGATTGTTGTGGTGTCGAACAAGAACAAAGAGAAGAAAACAAAATGTCACGAGAACTATCCTTGGTGGTGTCGTGTTCGAGTCAAAAGGGTGAAACGAAGGGTGTGTTTTATTTTTCAAAAATGCATTGGTTAGTTTTGGTGTGGGCTTGGCAATTCTGTGGCCTAAAATAAAAGGTAAAACGAGCTGGGCTCGTGTGGTCCTCGGCCCAAAACAGAAAGAAAGAAAGAAAGGGTGTTAGTGGACTCACGGTGTTGGATCGAAGCCCAAATAAAAGGAAAATAAAATAATGTGGTACATGGGCTAATAAAAACCAAAGGCCCAAATAAAAGAACGAGTTGTTATCGACTAGTGTTTTCGTGATTTCGTTTCGGTGTCGGTTCGTTTATACTTTGGAAAATAATAACGGTGATATATATATATATATATATATATATATATATATATATATATATATATATATATATATATATATATATATATAGGGGTCATTCATGTGAGAAATCTAATTTTAGTGAGAACGCGAGAACTAATCCTAGCCACTCATTTTATCCTCCTTAAACTTTGATATAATGGCTATTATTAGCTAACTATTTTTTTTTGAAAAATTTCAAAAAATTTTCGAAAATTTTTTTGAAAAATTTTCAAAAAAATTTCGAAATTTTTTTTGAAAAATTTTCAAAAAAATTTCAAAAAATTTTTTGAAAAATTTTCAAAAAATTTTCGAAAATTTTTCGAATTTTTTTTTAAATTATTCGATTTTTTTTTAAATTATTCAAAAAATTTTTTTTTCATATGTGACAGAATTTTTTTACACATGTGACGAAAAAAAAATTACATGCGACGAAATTCACATGTGACAATTTTTTTTCACACGAGACAAAACAAAATTCGTGAAAATTTTCAATTTTTTTTTTCACATGTGACGAATTTTTTTTTCACAAGTGACGGAATTTTTTTTTCACATGTGACGAATTTTTTTTCTCACGTGACAAAAAAAATTTCGTCAAAATTTCAAATTTTTTTTCACATGTGACGGAATTTTTTTTTACATGTGACGAAAAAGAAATTTTATGTGCGCCGAATTTTTTTATTCACATGTGACGAATTTTTTTTCACACGTGACAAAAAAAATTGCGTGAAAATTTCCAAATTTTTTTTCACATGTGACAAAAAAAATTTCGGGAAAAAAAATTTCGCAAAAAAAAATTTCGGAAAAAATATTAGGAAATTTTTTTTTCGAAAAAATTTTTTCGAAAAAAAATTTTTGGGAAAAAAAATTTTTCGAAAAAAAAAAATTTTCGAAAAAAAATTTTTCGAAAAAAAATTTTCGAAATTTTTTTCTAAAAAAAAATTTTCGAAAAAAAAATTTTTCGAAAAAAAAATTTTGAAAAAAAAATTCGAAAATTTTTTTTTGAAAAAAGTTTTTTGAAATTTTGTTTTTCGAATTTTTTTTGAAAATTTTCGAAAATTTTTTTAAAATTTTTCAAAAATTTTTAAGAAATTTTAAAACAGTTGAATAACTAATATTAGCCATTAGATTAAAGTTAAAGGAGAATAAAATGAGTGGGTAGGATTGCTTCTCGCGTTCTCACAAAATTTAGGCTTCTCATTTGAACGCTTCACTATATATATATATATATATATATATATATATATATATATATATATATATATATATATATATATATATATATACAGAGAGAGAGAGAGAGAGAGATGGGATATTTTGAGAAGAGGCCTTATAATGAGAAGGATGATAAGCGATCTAAACCATTGAAACTAGTTTGCAACAACAAAAGGACGGAGTGTCATTTTTGTAAATAATGGAAACATAAGGGGCAAAGTGTTTGTAACTGAAACCTGAGGCGCTAATATCGTTCATTCCGTACATTGCAGTTCTTCTTTCACACATTCTCTCTCTCTTCCAATCCCCGTTTCACTTTTTTCTCTTCCAATTCTCCTTTACGGAGTAAATCAGGAAATCGTAATCGCATTACTGCATCGACGATGTTTAAAATAAAATCAATAAATCGTACTTTGAATCGTAAGTTTATTTTTTAACAATCATTTTATTTACTGCATCGATTTATTTTTTTTTTTTTGTATCATGATGCAGTAAATTGATTATTTAAATATGATGATTGATTATGTCTCGTTTAGTTATATTTTAGTTGCCAATAAGTGCTTGTAAAGAAAAGATGCAGTAGATTAGGTTTTGCAGCGTATGAGGCTTTGTTAGATTTCGCTTAATATGATTTAGTTTTTGAAATGTGCTTAACTGTGTATTTTAATGCTTAATGCAGTAGTTGTAAAAGAAGCGATGCAGTAGGTTATGTTTTGCAGCGTATTAGGTTTATTAAGTCATGTGTAGTATGATTTAGTGGCCGAAATGTGCTTAACTGTGTATTTGAATGCTTAATACAGTAGTTGTAAAAGAAGCGATGTAGTAGGTTATGTTTTGCAGCGTATGAAGGTTTATTAAATCATGTGTAGTATGATTTAGTCATCTAATGTGCTTAACTGTGTATTTTAATGCTTAATGCAGTAGTTTTAAAAAAAGAGATGCAGTAGGTTATTGTTAGGAATACAAATATTCCTATTGAAGACTCGGTCACCACAAGAATGTAATAGCATTGAGATAGCTCATAGTTATATTAACATTAGTTAAATATTAGTTTAATAGTTAGTTAATATGTAAATAGTATTCGTGGAATGAGTCGGGTCTTCACCCACTGTACTCGCTCTACAGCCTGTTTCATGAGGCACTATACTTGTAATTGTATATATAGCCTTTCCACCCCATTTGGAAAGGTTGGTTGTTCATTTCAATACACACACACAACTAGTGTGTTTCTCTCACTAGAACTTCCCCTCTCTATTTTACATTCTCTCTCTAACTCAACAATGGCCAACATAATCTTCCATCATAACCCAAGACCACCCGAATCACAATAATCAACATAGTGTCGATCCTACAATTGGTACCAGAGCTATGGTTGTTACTTGGTTGATTTTGTGGTTCGAATATGATGTTTCAAGCTGCTTTTTTTTTATTAAGTTGACTGGTCGGGTTTCTTTTGTCCATAACTTTCTTTGATTCACATGACATTATGTCCCAATGGTCAAAACAGTCTCACGTTAAATTTCAGTTTCCTACTTATGTTTACTGTGGTTAATTTTTCTGGATTGCATTGAGGTGTGATTCTTAGTAGCGATTTGATGATAAAGAAAATCCTGATCCAGTTTTATGAAAATGACAAAATTGGTGAAAATGACATTTTTGTATCTTGCGATTTGTCTGTTTGTTACAGCGATTTAGTGATGCAGCGATTTGCCTACTCAAGATTAATAATCAAATAAACAATAACAGCATGCTGCCAAAATTTCTGTAAGTCTAACGAGTTGTCAAAATCAAGAAATGATAAAGAAATAGATGAAGTGAAGATGTCATTAACCACAACCAAATATAAACTCTTTCACCTCAGTCTATACCCATCATCAGTGAACAACAAAGACAAACAACACCATAATCTACCCTAAGTCCCATCATCACAACTGCCTACCACAACCTCTCATACAACATACATGACTCGAACACAAATGAAAATCAAGATCTCAGTGTCTTTTTCGTGTGTCACAACAAATATCATCTGACCTTAAAAGATCAAAAACATGAATTATGATACATCATTAATCTCTTGTGTTATATCCGAACATCAAATAAGGGTCTATAAGAAATTGTGTTTACCCATTATCTGTTTCGTTAACTCAACACCACTCAAGAACAAGTCACGTAACAAAAATATGAAACATGAATGATCTCAGTTATGTTTTTTTCTTTCGTGTGTCACGTTAACTAATCAGACCTTCAAAGGTCAAAGTAACGAAAGAATAATATCATCACAGATCTGAACTAAAGGAATCAAACGAAAATGATTAAACACAATCATAAGATCTCAGAACCGGTTCAACGTTAATCTCTCAAAGATTTTTTTGTTACTGAACCTTCGTCATCACAGATCTATTGTATGTGAAGCCAGGCTTCTTTAATATTCGAATATCCAAAAAGAATGACCATGACGTTAGTCTCAATCATTCCTTTTATTCGGTTTATAGAAAACCACAAAGAACCTACCTAGGATCTTGAAGCCATGATGCATCTCTGATTCGACCTTGAGATGTAAATTTAGACAAAGATACGGTACTGATTCGACCTTGAGGCCATGAAGCCATGATGCATCCCTGTATTTGTTGGTCTCGTTTGAAGGGAAGCAAGACTCATGGTGGGTTAAAATGTTTTGAGCTCGTTCTTACTGTGTTTGTATAGTTATGTAACAGCTATGAAAAGAAGAGGCGTGTTTATGAGAGATGTAACTAGGGTAAATGAAACAAATTAGGGTATGCTTGTGTTAAATACCCGAAAATTAGGGTAAGGGGTATTGGATTACCCTGATTAGTGTGGTTGGGCTTTGTACCCGGTTTGCATTTGGAGTTGGGCTCAAAGGACGAAATTTTGTTGCAGTATTGGTGTTGGGGTATATTATGTTATCAAAAATTTTGAGTATCATTTGAGATAAGTTGGATGGTCTTGGACTGCTATTCCTAAATGAACGATTCTTTTTATGGGGACTGACTAATTAATGGAATGAATTTGGTGTATTTTAGTTATGATGAGGTATAGTCTATATTTGGGCCATGAGCCCAAATGATAAACATCACTAAGGCCCAAATCCACCATGAGTAGGCTATTATAACTTGGGCCGCATTGTTAACGGGATTGGGCTCACGTAGACCCAAGCCCAACCAAACTATTTATGGTCTAGATAAGGATCCTTGGGTCGGATAAGCACCATGTGTGCGAAACGTAAGGAGCACGAAACCTACAAGGATTCTGCGCCTATATAAGGAATGACATAATTCTCATTAAAGGTACGATTCACAAACCCTAAAAACTCTTTACGAGAACCCTAAAACCGATTACTTACTCTCACGCCGGAGGATAATCGTGGGAGACAATCCCACGATAAGCCTAACGGTGTTTGCTTATTTTCTTAGTGCACAGGTTTCAAGCATTAAGAGCGAATTGATACGAGAGCAAGAGCCCAAACAAGGAACGCCCAACTTTTGTATCAACAAGTGGCGCCATAGTGGGACCAACATTAAGAACTAAAGAACTAGAATGACGAAGAATAAGAACTCAAGCCAGCGGACTCCGCAGTTGGAAAAAACACGTGACCCCCAGAGGAAGAATCAACAAGATTCAACCTCTAGGCAGGCTTCTGGAACAACCAGTGCGCCTGGTCACCTAGAGACAGGACCAACCCTACCTCTCCCAGCAGTAGAATTGCCTGTAAGGACTACCCAAGCCACTACAGTAGTCCCAAGCGTTGAAGAACTCCAGCGCACCTTTTTCAATACTCCCCACCAAACGGCACCTATAGTGGACAACACTGTGCCGCCTGGCGCACCTAACCGAGATAGGGTGTCCAATACTAAGGCAGTTGTTCTTGCAGCGAATGAGGATGCACCTGATCTAACGTTGAGTAACTTTGTATCCCAAAATTACGAAACTCTAACCACCCTCATGCAAGAAGAAGCGAGGAGAAGGTCAAGTACGAGCCTGCAAGCCCTGCTCAACTTTGGTCCTTAACATGAAGTATCACCACAGCGCCACCTATGAGGAAGACGCGAAAATAATGAAAGACGTACCACTATCCATGATAGGCTGGGTACGACATCTGGCTCACAATATTCAGAGGAATATGAAGACGGCGAGAGGCGTGCTAATGTTCATTCCAGACTTGGTAGTCGAGGGATATAAGACAGATTAGGACCTCAACATTCACCAAGCGAAGGTTCCTACAAGTCTGGGAGCAAAAGAATTCACGATAGGTTAGGGAGAAGAATATCCCCAAGTGAAAGCCCCTCAAGCTCTTCCTCTGAAGGAAGCTGGCGCAAGCGCCGCAAAAGAGATTACTCTTCCTCCAACGACTCCTTGGACAACGAGGATAAGGAAACAGGACACTGGAAGTCTAGAGGAAGACGTCGCGAAGAAGAAGACGAAGACATGTCTCTTCCGTGGCGTCGACAGAAAGTTGATGCATTTACACGATGCATCAACGATTACTCCGATCATAAGAGAAGGCGCATGCCCACTAATGTTAAAACATATGATGGAACAGGTGATCCGGATGACCACCTAAAAATTTTCGAATCAGCTGCTACTATCGAAAATTGGCCACAACCTGTGTGGTGCCATATGTTCAACTCTACCTTAGTAGGGAATGTACATACGTGGTTTAGTAAACTTCCACGAAGGAGCTTCAACGGGTTTGAAGAATTGCGGAAGGCATTCCGTTTAAACTTCACCCAAAGAAAGAAGTGTGCTAAAAACCCTGTTGAACTAGCCAGAGTAAAACAACGCCAAGGGGAATCAACCAGCGCTTATATGGAACGCTTTAAAGATGAGTGTTTACACGTCAAAGCGTGTCCTGAAGTCCTAAAAATTTCAGGGTTCATGAATGGGATTAATAACCCAGAGCTCATTCGGAAGCTAAACGACAAGGTTGCCCAAACTTTCTTTGAGCTAATGAAGCGCACAAGATCCTTCATACAAGGAGAAGCAGCCGCTGCGGACAGTAAAAAAGGCTACTCAAATTATAGGCAACAAGAACAGCCCAGGAGACAATCCAATGATCAGAACAGCAACCGCAGCAAGAATTATCGCAGTGGACAAGATAATGACAAGTATACCCCTCTCACAAAGACTCCGAGGGAAATATTTGTAATAGAAGGTGCAAACTTCCCAAAACCTCCACCAATGCGTACCGCAGAGGACAAACGCATAGGGAATGGATACTGCGAATATCATGGCCAAAAGGGCCATACAACCAACGAGTGTGTCCACCTACGACAACTAATTGAAAAATTAGTAAGGGATGGTAGAATGGATCACCTCGTAAAAAACATTAAAGAAGGGAAGGACAAGAAAAGGAATGGAGGCAAGAAAGAACCTCCCAAAGATAAAGCGGACATCATCTACATGATACAGTCATGGCAACGCAAGACAAAACAAAAAGTCAGTCAAAAGTTCTCCCCAGGAAAGGAGATATCCTTCCCCACTCTAGCTGCGGACAACGCAGTAGTAGAGCCACTAACTATTGAGATCCATACTGGGGGACACGAGATTCTCCGCATGTATATCGATGGAGGAGCGTCCGCAGACATCCTATATGAGCATTGCTTCAAAAGGCTACGACCTGATATACAAAACCAATTGATACCAGCCACAACGTCACTGACTGGGTTCACAGGAGAAAAGATATGGCCTATGGGGCAATTACGCTTACTTGTAGTTGTGGGCGATGAACAACACTCTACAGCAACGTGGATAAATTTCATGGTAATCAAGTCTCCTTCACCGTACAACGGCATCATTGGGAGACCTAGAATATCATCCATGCGCGCTGTACCATCCACAACACATGGGATGCTCAAATTTCCAGTAGAGGGAGGAATTGTCACCCTCTACAACACCACAGTGCCACCTACAGAATGCAACGCAGTAACCAGCAAGATGGAGAATATTCCAGAACAGCGCGTAGAAAAAAGGCCAAACTTAAAAGTCGCTATTCATCCTGATTACCTAGATCAACAAATTTTGATTGGAGGATCTTTATCTGACAAAGGTAAAGCGGCTGTGTGCGCACTCTTGCAAAAGAACCTGAATATCTTTGCATGGGAACCAAAGCACATAACCGGAGTGCCACGCTCTATCACGGAGCACAAGCTACAAATCCGACAAGGATATCCTCCAATACGATAAAAGAAGCGCGGCCAGGCCCCAGATCGCACAAAAGCTATTCTGGAAGAAGTACATAAACTTGTAGACGCAGGTATAATGCGCGAAGTATACTATCACGACTGGCTCTCTAACCCAGTGATGGTAAAAAAGAGTGATGGCAGTTGGAGGATGTGCATGGATTTCACAGACCTCAACAAAGCATGCCCACAGGATTGCTATCCACTGCCAGAGATAGACTGGAAAGTAGAATCCCTGTGCGGATATCCTTTTAAGTGCTTCCTAAAAAATGAGTAGGTCGAAACTTGGAAGTCTACGTTGACGACCTTGTCATCAAGAGCCACACTGAGGATGAATTGGTGCGCGACATCGAGGAGACGTTCAAAACATTGGGAAAAATAAACATGAAGTTAAATCCTAAGAAGTGCACCTTTGGTGCGACAGAAGGCATATTCCTGGGGTACTTAATAGAACCTGATGGTATCAAGCCTTGCCCAGAAAAAACAAAAGCCGTTATTGATCTCCCCTCACCGCGCACACTGAAAGAAGTCCAGTCATTAAACGAAAAGCTAGCTGGGCTAAACCGTTTCTTATCTAAGTCAGTAGAAAAATCACTCCCTCTCTTTAAAACACTCACGAAGTGCACTAAAAAGGGAGACTTCCGTTGGACTGAGGAAGCAGAGGAAGCTTTCCAACAACTAAAACAGCATCTGGCATCACTCCCCAAACTTGTCGCACCGCGACCAGGGGAAGAGTTAATCATGTACTTATCTGCAACCCATGGAGCAGTTAGCGCAGTACTATTAATAGATAGAAACTCCGTCCAGACACCCATATACTTTGTAAGCAAAGCATTGAAGAAGACAGAGACTAACGACAGCGCCATGGAAAAGCTGGTCTTAGCTATAGTATTCGCAGCTAAAAGACTGCGCAGATACTTTCAAGCGCACCCAATAGCTGTGATCACGGACCAGCCAATTAAACAAGTTATCTCTAAACTTGATGAATCAGGGCGGCTACAAAAGTGGAGTGTGTTCTTGAGCGAGTATAACATCTCATATAGACCACGCACTGCAATCAAGGGGCAAATATTAGCCGACTTTATTGTTGAAAAGCCAGATACCGATAGTCCAACTGCAACAAGCAAAACAGATCTACAGGAACCTTGGATTCTGTTCACAGATGGATCCTCGTGCGTGGATGGATCAGGCGCAGGCCTTATCCTTACTAATCCAAAAGGAACGGAGTTCACCTATGCGCTGCGTTTCGAATTCACAGCCACAAAAAATGAGGCAGAATACGAAGCTCTACTCGCTAGACTACGTATTGCAATTCAAATGGGTGTACGCAACCTAGAGGCAAACGTGGATTCCAGGCTAGTAGCTAACCATGTGTTAGGAGAGTATGAAGCCAAGGATGAACATATGATCCAATACCTGGTAAAAACCAAGTCCTTGATTCAAAACTTTGATCGGTTCACAATCAAACAAGTACCTAGAGGGGACAACAGGAAAGCTGATGCGCTTAGCAAGATTGCATCTACAAGCTTTGCGCACTTATCAAAACAGGTATTGGTAGAAACTCTAAAAAACAAATCAATCTTGGAGATGGAAGTATCCACGGTGATAGAAGAACAGGATCCCAAGTGGATGACACCTATCATTGAATTCATTAGCAAAGGAATCTTACCACAAGAACTTAAGGACGCTCGAAGAGTGCGGCACACATCGCAGCGATTTGAACTACGGGATAGCATCCTATATCGACGTTCTTTCTTACAACCTTGGCTCCGATGTGTTGGACCTCTCCAAGCAGATTATGTACTCCGAGAAATCCACGCCGGATCATGTAGCATGCACTCAGGACCACGGTCTGTTGTGGCGCGCGCTCTACGATCAGGATATTATTGGCCCACTATGCACTGCGATGCACGAGATATGATAAAAAAATGTAGCAATCGCCAAGTACACAGGCCAATTCCGCGCCAACCACAACAAGAGTTAACCCCAATCACCTCACCATGGCCATTCTATAAATGGGGCATTGACATCGCAGGCCCTTTCCCAGTTACAGCAGGAGGACTAAAATTCCTCATCGTAGCCATAGACTACTTCACCAAGTGGATTGAGGCAAAAGAAATGGTAAACATCACTGGCAACCAGGTAAAACGCTTCGTGTGGGATAATATTGTGTGTCGCTTTGGGCTACCTGGTGAAATCATATCAGATAATGGGAAATAATTCTGCGACAACCCATTCAAAGATTGATGCGCGCAATTGAACATCACACAACACTTTGCTTCAGTGAAACACCCACAAACCAATGGCTTAGTTGAGCGCGCGAATCGCAGCTTAGGCGAAGGGATAAAAACACGCCTTGACAGATACAAAGGAAAATGGGTGGACGAGTTGTCACATGTTTTATGGGCGCACCACACCACTATCAAAACAAGTACCGGAGACACACTATTTTCTCTTGTCTATGGGACAGAAGCCGTCATACCAGCTGAAATAGGAATGTCAACTATACGAATAGCAGAGGTTAACGTCACAACAAATGACGAGGAGCGGCGCATAGACTTGGACTTGCTGGAAGAAAGGCGTGAACGCGCAGCTATACGCGAAGCAAATGCTAAAGCAAAAATGAAGAAGTATTATGATGCAAGAGTCAAACATACTTCCTTCAGGCCAGGAGACTTTGTATACCGCGCTAACGACGCGAGCCATGCAGAAGACACAGGCAAGCTTGGACCCAAATGGGAAGGACCTTATGAGGTCACCGATGCGCTAGGTAATGGTGCATACAGGTTGCGCGATATGGAAGGTCACGATCTGGCGCGCACTTGGAATATCTGCAATCTCAAAAGATGCTATCTTTAGGAAAGGCTACGGCCCATAAACAGACAACTTCGCACTTCAGTATGTGCCCAATAATTGTTTGCTTTTTCTTTTGTTTATTAGGAATTGTTTTTATTTTCCAAAAAAAACTTGCAAGTATCAATAAAACGTTATGGTTTCTAGCTAATTCCATAACACATTTTACTTTATTGCGTACATTCATATATGTGTCAATATTGTTATTTTATATTTTTTTGCCTACATGGCGTGCATGCACTAATTAAGACCCACGATGGCAAAAAGGATGAGTAAACCTACTAACTAACTCGTTGAGTAAGAGGGTTGCAAACCCATCAACATTGGATCACGCATCCTTGCTAAGCGCCTTACTTTCAAGACGTTGAACTAAGTTTTCTATGCGCATCCCACAAAGGATGCGCAATATTACGTACAAGCTTAGCAAATTATAAGCCAAGACTCTTGGTCATTCAATAAGACTTTGCATAATAATGCAAGTCTATTTTCATACTTACGATTTATCTTGAGTCACACACTTAATTTAAACATAGATTCCAAAAAGAGTATCTTGATTAATCTTTTTACATAAAAGATAACAATTTACGAACAGATATCATAACACACAAAAGATATACTTTATTATTTATACAATAAATATACAAGTTACAAAAGCCTATACACTATGACGATGCTCAGGACTATCTTCTGGGGCAGCGGAGCTTCCTGCCTCTTGGAGCTTTCTCAAAAGCAACGCATCCTTAGGCGATACGGTCGCTACGCTAACAGGAACCCCATCTGATCTGGGAATATGCGCAGCGCCCACACCGCATAGGATGGCCTTGCCCTTAACACCTTTTTTCTTGGTAGGTCTCTCCGCGTGCAGCTCCAATACCTCCTTAAGAGGAACCTCCTTTTCAAGAACAAAAGGATTCAACATATGGCGCGGCTGTGCAAAAACAGGAACCTGCAGCTGCGACTCGTCAGGCTTTAGAAAATAGTCTGGCTGCGCCTCTGCATCCTCCAAGATATGGCGCCCCAGGGTTAACCCCTATATATTTACCTTTATAGGGTAATCCTGGTCGCGCTTCAGCCGCGCAATATGGGGAAGCTCAAGCAGCTTCATCCCCTCCATAGCCTTCATCTGTTCGTCATAAGCATTGGCATTGTAACCAGGCACCTCCGCAAGCGCCACGCTTAGCACCTTCGCCTCATGGAGCTCCTCCATAGCTTGCGCCATACCATGCTCCACGGCGCACTGCACTACCTTTCCAAAGGTCTCCAACACCTCGGGAGACTCTAAGGTGCCCATCGCAGCTAGGTGCAAGCCATGACTGATCAACCACCTACATAAACAGTAAAAGGATGCATTAGAAGAAAAGAGACAAATCAATCAATATAATAAGGCAACATTCCAGGAAAAATATAAGGACGTACCTGCGCTCAGCTATTGTAGACATAAGATGAGGGTATAATTCCTCATCATAGTCTATGCTCAGGCCGCACAGCTTCTCCTCCTGCTCCTTCAGAATCTTTTCCATGCACAGGCGGAACTCATTAATATGGCTAAAGTGCTCAGCCTTTTTCTCCTCAAGATACCTTACCCCCAGGTAAGGTTAGCCCTGAACTGATGAAGTTCACCACGCGCATGCTGCAGCTCAGCCATCATGGTCAACTTTTCATCAGTGACCTTGTCTGCGTGCGCCTTGACGGACCCTACCTCCGCTTGCACCTCAGCTAGCTGCGCACGGAGAAGGGCAATCTCCTCATCCTTCTGAGCGAGAGTGCTGCTCTCCCCAATGTACCGCGTCTTCAATTGAGCGACCAGCTCAGTTTGACGCTCAGCAACAGCAGCCAACTCCACCAACAGCTGCTGCGCAGATACCTCCTCAGCCACCTTCACTCCCTCCTCCACTTTTGCATTCTGAGGAAGGATTGTGCCTTCCAAAGATGCCGCATCCTCCTTTGCAGCATGGTCACTACAAAGCACAAGTAGAAGGTTAGAGTATTTATAAAAAATAATATAAGAGGATAGAAACGACATGGATAAAACTTACAGAAGAGGCGAAGCCTGCGTCATCCCCTTATCCGCGCCAGTGGCGGATGTGTCATCTTCTGCGGATGACTCTTCATCCGCAATAAGATGGCGCCTCCTCTTGGAAGTGCCATTGCCACCAGCCTCTCCTTTGCGCTTTAGATTCTGCGCAACAATCTCAGGCTCCAGCACCTCCACACTGTCAGAAGACTCAACCTGCAACTTCTCCACATGCGTAGGCTCCCCAGTAGGAGGCACGCTCTGCACAGGCGTCACAAGCAGAGGAGGTGAATCCTCAGGCGCAGCTTGCCCCAACACAGTCAGATGCCCAGCAGTCACATCTAGAAGTGGTTGCTCATTCTCCCTCAGAGGACGCACACCAATTGTCACTTGCTTCGGCTTCTCAAGCTTCACTACGGCAAACAAATCCATCTCTGCGCAATACATGAGCAAATAACAAAACACAGATTAGTTATTGAAAGTGCGCATACAGAAACACTTACATTATTTGAAGCGAACAAATATAAAGGATGAACACCCACCCCGGCCGCTCTCATCAATGAAGGTTGGCACCTCGTCAGAACCATGGAAATAGTTGCGACTCAGCCCTACGTGCACCAAAAACTCCTCAGGGTAAGGGTTAATGGGGATGCGGTTGGCATCAATAGTCTCCGCATCCGCCACGCTATATGAACCGGGTGCAGGGCGCCCATCCCTTGGCAGCGTTTCTTGAGTATAAAACTCAAAAGACGAAGGAAATACCCTATCATCTACCGAGAAAAACTTTTCCCTCCAATCCCTAAGAGAATCCACCTTCTCTGTATAGCACTAAAGGCGTCCACCGCGCTTCGCAAAGGATACCCATCCATGCGACCACATTGTGCGGTAAAACGCACGGAATAGGTCAACAGTCGGGTTAATAGCAAGCAACCGACAATTTATTTCAAAATTGGATATTTTTGCCGCACCTATACAGTGCAGCTGGGAAATATGAAGGTGGTAGTGGTTGAGCACATTGCTAAAAAATATGGATATGGGTACGCGCTGGTTTGCATACTCGAAGAAGCGCGTGTACAACCCTATCTTTCCCACAGGGAAATCCGCGATGCACGCGTCAGTCTCCGGTACAACCGGATGCACGTCAAGAGGTATAAAATAGTCCGAGGAAAACTAACGCAGTTCATCCTCGTCTATTTTGGAAGGGAACTCGTGTAATTGGCTAACCATTTTAAAGAAACTAATAAAGCACGCTTATGCGGATTACCTAATAAAACAGTTGCTCTCTTTAAAAACGCTTTGAAGAAATGGAGGAAGTGTGTTTTTTACTGTGTGTTTTCAGTAAAAGGGAGGCGGTATTTATATAGGATTACCAAAACCGTAGGATGTGAGCCACGTGGATCCCATTCATTAAAACGTGTGGCTGGAATACGAAATGGTACATGCACTTTTTCCTATCTTCCTAGGAATACGTGGACACATTCCCCGTTTCCCGAGGCATTTTTTGAAATATTTTGGACTAGATACATAGTTCTTAATATTGGGCGGCAAATTTTTAATTTCCTCCCGCCACGCTTACCGCTGCTCTCACTAGTCTAGTATCCGCGGCTACAAGCCGCGCACACTAGACTGGGGGGACATGATGACGTATAGTCTATATTTGGGCCACGAGCCCAAATGATAAACATCACTAAGGCCCAAATCCACCATGAGTAGGCTATTATAACTTGGACCGCATTGTTAACGGGATTGGGCTCACGTAGACCCAAGCCCAACCAAACTATTTATGGTCTAGATAAGGATCTTCTATCTATGGATAAGGATCCTTGGGCCGGATAAGCACCATGTGTGCGAAACGTAAGGAGCACGAAACCTACAAGGATTCTGCGCCTATATAAGGAATGACATAATTCTCATTAAAGGTACAATTCACAGACCCTAAAAACTCTTTACGAGAACCCTAAAACCGATTACTTACTCTCACGCCGGAGGATAATCATGGGAGACAATCCCACGATAAGCCTAACGGTGTTTGTTTATTTTCTTAGTGCGCAGGTTTCAAGCATTAAGAGCGAATTGATACGAGAGCAAGAGCCCAAACTAGGAACGCCCAACTTTTGTATCAACAGGTTATTATTTGGTTTAAGAATTTGATTGAAGGGTTAAATTGTTGATATAATCTTTTGGACTCCGGTTTTACTCGAGCTTCGATAATCCAAGATTGATTATTTATTTGTGTTAAATTTTTGGGGTTCGTAATGTCATAGTTAATAATTCTCACGGAGTTATGCATTTTTGACATGATCGGAAAACTCAACATACGAAACCCTAGTTTTTAAACCCTAATCTACCGAAAAATTCTGTACAAGAACCTAACCAAGATTCACTAAATCGTTAAGATGGCTGAGAATTTGGACCTGGAATGTCAAAGTGATTACGGAGTTGATCGGGTGTCACTCATTTGAGGTTGAAGTTGACTTTCACAAAGGCGTGGTCTTATTTTATCTTGAAGTCGGGGTTGGTTGGATGCATGACTCTCAATGATAACTTGCTTGTGCTTAAGATTTGAGTTGAAGACTTGGTTTATCTAGTTACCAGCAGTCGGGGTGGATGGTTGAAGACCTGGTTAACTATCACTTAAAGGAGTTACATTATTGTACTCAGTGTCACACGCAGAAGATGATGTGGATAATCGCAAGAAGTGATGAAAGTCTCATACTTTGTCGGGATAGTATTGAGTACTTAGAGATTTGCATGGTGCACAAATTCTCTACACCGTTCTTCCAACAACAGTGCAAGCTTAAGTAACAAATTTGGGAAATTCTACTTCATTTTCAAGTCTGGTATATCGGGTTTACTTCACCAAGTGGTCACAACAATAGCCGACAGAATACGAGGTTGGTTTGTTAGCTAATGGGTTTAAAGGTTGAGATGTGATCAACAATTCTCATGGAATATTTGACGCTATTGCACATCAAAGATACTTCACAGTCTAAGCAAAATCTTTCAAGAACCTTCAATGTCATTCATGATTTTTCAAGATGTTTGCTTCAGACAAGATCCTCACGTAGTAGTCGTACACGTCAAATGATACTTCCGAAAGTTCGAAACCATCATTGGGGGAGAAACGTGTACTTTGATGATATAAGGTCAACCTCTAGGGGGAAGTAGTTTATACTACTTTACTTAGTATGATCAGTGAAGTATTCTACATATGTGAGAAGAATTGTTGCTGAGGTCTTGCATGTTATTCACCCAAACAGTTATTCACCAGAACCAAATTTGTCATAACACATTCAATTTATCATTGTCTCACGGTTTCTTCTTGGTTTTGTAAAATCCCGCGAAAGAATCTATTTCTCGGTTTAAATCATAGATTTGTAAAATCCCGTGATGATGGAATTATCCTGGAGAAATTAAAGTGCATTTTTGGATCTTAATTGATTCTGGTACTACGGTTTCAACTTCGAAGAAGGGATAAAGTATGTACTTCATGTGTTGGATGAGTTTTTGATATACTTCATGGCTTTTTGGTTATAACAATGTTTATAGGGTTATGTGTGTTTGACAAGATCGAGATGAAACCATTATAAAAGTTCATTCAAAACATCAAAGAGGCTAGATTTGGGTAGTTAAACCACAAGATGTGACTACGGCGTCAATTCATTATTATTTATTTGAGGTTGAAGTGAAATTTCACGGGTGCGTGTACTTAGTATCTGAAGATATCGGGGTGGTTGGATGAAGATTCTTCGAGATCCTTGTTCGAGCCTTTAACCTTTACAATGACGAAGACTTGGATATCTAGTTATTTTTGGGATTCTTCCTTTCTCTTACCACAAAATAACTATCATTTTAAGTAGTTATGTTATAGTGCTCAGTGTCACACGAAGTTGTGGATATTCTAGAGGTGACGTACGTCTTATACTTGATGGTTGGTTGGTTGAAGAGTATAGAGTACTTAGGGATTCGATGTTGCACGAACTCTCTACACCGCTCTTTGTCTCACATCAGTGCAAGCTTAAGTCACAAGTTCGGGTTACTTTACTTCAGTCTCAAGTTCATCATATTGGGTTTTTCTCCATCTGTAGTCACGACAAAGAGCCGACATAATGATAATGGGGTTAGTAACGAGTTAGCAGAGAGAAGTAGAAAAGAGAGAGATGACGTTTGGACACAATGGTTCAAGCCTCGTTCTTCAACATTATGGTGTTTGCAGATAACACTTCAGGCCCCATTCCTCAAAGAAAAGAAAGGTGTACGTTTCTGTGTGCCTTATCTTAGAAAGAAGAGAAATCTTTTTATTTATGACCATTCTCATCAACAAGCTTCATGCTTTTCCCATGTTCGTATAGTCATCCAGTGGATCGACATACATTGGACTATATTTTTGTGCTGCACTTATTTAATCAAAAATTGCTAACATGCATATGCAATTTTTGAGGGGGAGAAAGGAAAGGATGAAGATAGTACATGTTGATGATGTTTGTGGAATGGTCATTCAACTCTTGTACGCAGATATCTTCTCCCTCTAAGGTTTAACACATTTAAACAAGTGGTTTAGGCGTATTACAAGCTTCATGGAACTCTTCATTTGCTAAACCATTGATGAGGAAACAAAAGAGGGGCTGCTTCAAGAGTGTTTTAATCATCATCTTCTTCGTAGTAGTTTTTGGTGCTACACACATATTTATGCTGCATCTGATAAATTTCAACCATCACGGAATCTCAACTATGGCAAAACTGTCATTGCATGCCATTTTTGAGGGGGAGAACAAGTGTATGTCCTTTTCCTTTCGACTATGGCAAAAATGTCATTAACATGCCACTTTTGAGGGGGAGAATAGGCGTGTGTTCTTTCTATTCTTTCGTGGGAGGAGTAATGTGTATGCTGGGGTTATAAATCATGAAGGGATCGAGCTTAATTATTCATGTCGGGGAAATTAATGTCTACCTCTCCGATATATTCTATGGTTTGTTACTCTATTCGAGTTCTATAGTCTTTGCGGGGATTCGAACTTGGTGTTATCATTTAGTACTCCAGTTGATTGATTGATTCAGATAAAGAAGAAGATAGTTAATATCAAGACCTTCAAACGTGATCATGACGTTAAAGTGTTGAATCTACAAAAGGGGATGGTCAGTTTGAGGGGGAGCTGATTCAACAACTTCACAAGTTTTTGAAGAGGCTCTTTACATAAGATGGCCTAATTGAGGGGGAGCAAACTCAATTAGTCATCATCTCATGACTACTGAATACTTCAGTTCAGGACTCGTGACGTTTATCGACATCTTCTCATGGGCTGATATTATTAGTGATGAAGGGCTTCCAGTTAATGCTTCATGTACACATCATTATGATGATTTCGATTAATCGCAACCATCAGGGGAGAGGAATGTGTACACCAAGAACGCACAACAAGTTTACCTGATCGGGCTTAATCACTTATTCCGGGATTGATAACCGCAGAGATGATCAGTGGTTCAACTTGTTACTTTGGTAGTATCACTTCATGTGCACATCATGGGCTAATTAATCGCAACCATCAGGGGAGAGAGAAATGTGTACATCAGGGACGCACAACAGGTTCACACGATCAAGCTTAATCAGTTATTCCAGAGTTGATATCCGCAGAGATGATCAGTGCCTCAACATGTTACTTTGGCGTTATCGTTTCTTCTTGTATTTGGTACGTGTTGGCTGATTTGGTATATGTAATATAACTGGAATGCATTTAGTGAGATAGAGATGTTGATATCCTATTCCCCAAATGGACAACATTTAAGAAGGTCGAGTCTACAGTTTGTTCTACATTCTCTGCTACGTGTTAGAAGACTAAAGACGATATGCAACTAATTATCGAAAGACTTCTTCATATTCAAGGCATTCATCAAGAAAGGTTGTCACTTTAGGGGAGAGCACTAATTAGGGGAGAGTGAAAAGTATGTGATAAAATCCCTAATCAGAATTGCTCACATTGCTCTTCAGTAAGTTGAGTCTCACAGGATACATTTGAGCTTATTTTGTTCCTCTCACAAGATTTCAAGTCTATAGGCGTAAAATGTGTTGCCGATTCTGAGGTATCAAAACCAGCAAGGGGGAAGGAGACATACATCGGAACGCACAACGAGTACAAGTGATGAGCTTTATACTTCTACTTAATTGAAGTTATTCCGGTAAGACAAATGTCATAACCGCAGAGAAGATCAGTGTTTTAACTCGTTCTTTTGGTGTATTATTCCAACTACGTAGGGGAAGAGATGCAAGAAACAGTTTCTGATGACAAAAGACGTACACAATGGATTGTGTGTGTACTTCGGGTTTCTGAGCTTCATATAATGAGACTGATTGCATCATTTCTACTACTTGGATGGAAGTGGTCTCTGGATACTTTTGGTACGCATTACTTCAGCCTTCAGCAGGGAAGAAAGATGAGAAGAACTAGTCAAGCGTGAGATGATACGTTGCTGAGCTATCAAAGCTTCACATTGAGAAGGCTCAAGTTCAGATGAAAATTCAGGAGCCTCGAACGCTTTGGTGGTGAAAGTTTAAGAGATGTTGACTACTGACTTCTACTACGTGCAGACCGATATCCTCTTTTCGGTATTCATGTCAACATCCTCTTAAACTGCATAATATCCTTTGTACATATTTTGAAACCAAAAAGAAAATAGAAAATTATAAAACCATCAAAGTCCATAAAAATCGGAAAAACATAAAAATTTCAAAAATATTCTTCTCGCGACATGTCTCTCGTGTAATCAATATTATGTACGTTTCTAGAAATGTCATTCAATAATGACACGGAAACATACATATGCTTGAGCGAGAGTTTTTATATTTTTTTCCAAATAATGTTTTTCTAAAACATGTCGCTTCTCAAAATCTTCTTTAGATATGGCTTGCAGTCATTTCAGGCTACAACCCGGAGTTCAAAATTATGGCTTGCAGTCATTTCAGGCTGCAACCCGGACTTCAAAATTATGGCTTGTAGTCATTTCAGGCTGCAACCCGGACTTCAAAAATATGGCTTGCTATTACTTCAGATAGCAACCCGTTTTTCAAAATGGGGAAGACACGTCGCCAGAAAGACGGTTGTTCCTTTTACTGGGTGAAATTCACCTGGGCATGGATTACTTTATATCCATGTATCCTCGATCTAATGTACGCTTCAGTGCATTATTTCTTGATAAAGGAGAGAAATCTTCTTTTTATCGCCAAATACTTTCCCTTCTATGATTTTTCCGGAAAGTATTTGTGCAAAACTTGGTGGTACCATGAGATTTTGATTGAAAATCAAATTGAATCTAAATTTTGATAAATTTTTTCACTCAATCAATGACTTTAATATTTTATGAAAATATTTCAGTTCTAACATCCGTCATTGACTGAGGGGGAGAGTGATTTCTCAAAATTTTATGTATCATCAAAAACTCTCCACACTTTGTACAAAAACCTTGCAATAAAACAATTTGTGATGGTTATGTGTCAGAATGAGAACATTTTCAAAGATTTTTCGTTATAACTTCAAATCGTTTGTAAACTCATCAAATCTGACACATAACAACCTCCCTCACAGATTAAGGGGGAGCAAGAAAAAGGTTCCTCTTTTTATCAGAAAATATTAAAACTGACCGCATTTCTCTCCCAATCGTTTTCTAACTTATTTAAATCAATTGAGATCCAAAATCTCGAAAGGTTTGAAATTTTTGATCGGGGGAGAGAATGTGATTTAAATATGAAATCTGATAATCAATCGTGATCTTTTGGACTCAATAATAGGCTCCCACATATGTGCTAAACACTTTCGAATATTGATGCACATATTGAGGGGGAGCAAAAGACGTTTGAGGAAGTAATACCAAAGACCGACCATTTATCTTTATGCATGGAGTTATAAGGATGGTTAAGGTTAGGTATGAGTTCCCATGATCCACCAGAACCGGAAGGATCTTCCCAGGTACAATCCATAGATAGATTAGAAGTCCTTAGGAATGATTGAAAAAAAGAGAAAAGTGAGAAAGGGAAGAGTGCGGACTGAGATAGAGCTAGGACTGGAACAAACCCAACAAAGTTCTAGTGGTGAAGTCTCGGTAAGCACTGAAGGGGTTGAAGAATGAAAAAGAAATGAAATCAGAAAGGGTGAAAAGAAATAGCCCTCCATATATTCAACCTTAGGGCAGAAACCGGGTTCAATTCATAATCTACTGGCGGTTACTAAGGTAACACCGGTACTAAAGACAAGACGTCATGGACCCAATGACGCGCTGCACTAAACTTCCCAACCACTCAAGTTCTCTTAAAAGAGCTTGTTTCATTCTCACGGGGAACCATGTGCAATGTATCAACCGCTCATTGCGAGCTATGTTGATACATAAACAGGAGACACCTCCCCAGTCTCCAGGAGTGGATCAAAACGCACTATTGAGTCTAGAGCCATGAGATCATCCATAAATCTCGATAGGACAAATTCAAAATATGCTTATTGTTTCACACTATGTGGAAAATAAGATAAAATATTTAGAGTCCTACGCATTATCCTTGTGGTATTGCCAGAACATCAGAGTGATATGAAAATATTCACAATGACGATGGAAATCCTTCTAGAGTGAACATCTTTCAAGCTCTTGGTAGGTGAAATGTGAGATCCATCTTGGGTCAATGATCAAGTGACAACTGGAAAGCAACAATGGTGCGATTCAACATTGAATCAAACTTGTTCCAGGATATGGATTGACGGATACTTTTGCAAAAAACCTTTCAGTGTGCTCACAAACTTATTTTCGAGCACATTGATTGTGTACAATATTTCAAACAAAAGTATTTTTGATGGAAATGTTATTCTAAGCATAAAACACTCGTCGTTTCTCAAAGATTGTTTATTATATGACACGCGAGTGATTTCTATAAATCAATTTTTCATCAATCCGTGAATACCAATTCACCGATTCACTCTATCGTGATGTCTGTTTTGAGACGTTCCGGTATGAGAACATTACTACAAGCTGGAAATTCCTGTCAAGGAGAGTCTTCGTTAACAGAGACTCTACCTGATCACAGGTCGGTTTTCACAAAACCAGAGGGTAGACTGTCCTCACAGAATGAATGACAAAGCAATAGTCGTTCTCTATCTTTGTTGCTAAATGTTGTATTTCAGGGACACATATAAAGATGGAGTTGATGGTTCCTATCTCCAGCTGAATCGGGTCAATCGATACCTCATGCTCACACATCCTCCTCACAATCCATAATAATCATGAAGGATGAGAGACTCCCTATACTTAATATTGAGAGACTACCAACAATGCATCTGCAACTCTGATGAAAAGTCACCTAATACAGAAGGGTGTGAGCATGACGGTCCTAAAGTCACTACATCACATGAAGGCAATACTACTATGGATGAGCTTGGAGATTTACTGTGGCTGATGATCTCAAAGATGCTCAAAGATCACTCAACTCAAAGGAACTCAAATCACAAGTTCATTGCTTGAAGTACAAAGTGAACACAAAGTGAAGAATCAGAACCTACGAGCTACATGATCACAAGAATGCTTGATGACAAAGATCTTAATCTTCAAAGGTGACCTCGCTTAGGGGGAGATTGTTAGGAATACAAATATTCCTATTGAAGACTCGGTCACCACAAGAATGTAATAGCATTGAGATAGCTCATAGTTATATTAACATTAGTTAGATATTAGTTTAATAGTTAGTTAATATGTAAATAGTATTCGTGGAATGAGTCTGGTCTTCACCCACTGTACTCGCTCTACAGCCTGTTTCATGAGGCGCTATACTTGTAATTGTATATATAGCCTTTCCACCCCATTTGGAAAGGTTGGTTGTTCATTTCAATACACACACACAACTAGTGTGTTTCTCTCACTAGAACTTCCCCTCTCTATTTTACATTCTCTCTCTAACTCAACAATGGCCAACATAATCTTCCATCATAACCCAAGACCACCCGAATCACAATAATCAACATAGTATCGATCCTACAGTTATGTTTTGCAGCGTATTAGTCTTTATTAAGTCATGTGTATTATGATTTAGTCGTATAATGTGTTTAACTGTGTATTTTAATGCTTAATACAGTAGTTGTAAAAGAAGCGATGTAGTAGGTTATGTTTTGCAGCGTATTAGGTTTATTAAGTCATGTATAGTATGATTTAGTGGCCGAAATGTGCTTAACTGTGTATTTGAATACTTAATACAGTAGTTGTAAAAGAAGCGATGCAGTAGGTTATGTTTTGTAGCGTATTAAGGTTTATTAAATCATGTGTAGTATGATTTAGTATTCTAATGTGCTTAACTGTGTATTTTAATGCTTAATACTGTAGTTTTAAAAAAAGAGATGCAGTAGGTTATGTTTTGCAGTGTATTAGGGTTTATTAAGTCATGTGTAGTATGATTTAGTCGTTTAATGTGGTTAACTGTGTATTTTAATGCTTAATGCAGTAGTTGAAAAAGAAGAGATGCAGTAGGTTGTGTTTTCGCAGCATATGATTTTTTATTAGGTTATGTGTAGTATCATTTAGTCATCGAATGTGCTTAACTGTGTATTTTAATCATTAATGCAGTAGTTGTAAAATGAGAGATGCAGTATGTTTTGTTTTCGCAGCATATGATGGTTTATTAGGTCATTTGTAGTATCATTTAGTGACCGAAATATGCTTATCTGTGTATTTGAATGCTTAATGCAGTATTTGTAAAAGAAGAGATGCAGTAGGTTTTGTTTTCTCACCATATGAGTCTTTATTAGGTCAGGTATAGTATGTTTTAGTTGCTGAATTGTGTTTAACTGTGTATTTGAATGCTTAGTTTGAAACGCTCATATATGAATGTATTTTGAGTTTGGAAATCAAGGGTTTTATAAGATAGGACAAATAAATATATAGGTTATTTTTTTTGGATACACCGTATATAACTTCAAACCATCTCTGGTAATGAGCCTAGTCATTCGTGAAAATCGCAATTGAATCGGCAAAAAGTTTGAATGAGTTGAACGTAAACAAGCCCAAGAGATTATATACATTTAGACATGTCTATACATATATTTACATATAATTATGTTTTGCAGTGTATGATTTAGATCAATGCATAACTAATTAATCCATTTGGAATTTGCTTGAGTGAATGCAGTAGTAGCAACAAGGAAAAGTAAATGTTTGGTTGATGCTGCTACTAACGATGAAGAAGAAAAAACCAGAAACTCTTCAACAAGTATGTATTATAATGCAATATATTGTTTTGCATGTTAGATTAATTTATGTTGAAAAGCTTATGTTTCTTTATATTTGTCAAAATAGAATAGGTAATAATGATATAGAAGAAATTGATGAAGTACAAAAGCTTATAAGTAAATCTACATCAAAAAGAAAAAAATTTCTAGCAGGGACAAGTAAGTTTATCATTCATAAGGATGATGAATCTAGCAGAGCAAAAAAGAAGTTGAAGGGTAAAAAGATGGTTTCTTTTGTTGAAAATGATCTTCAAAGCATTCAGTTAAAAAAGAATGAACCAGTAAATCTCAAAACAAGAATCTCACCTTCTAATTTAAAGAATGTTATTGAATCATTAACTGATGGACAGAAGAAAGTTTTAGAAGAAATGGGATTTGCGAATTTTTGTGCTGATTTTAACTTTGATTCTACACCTACAGCTTTAGCAATGTGGGTATGTAAAAGTTTTGATGCTATAAATTACATTTTGACTTCGAGTAATAATAGAAAAATTAAAGTTACACGGGAAATGATTCATGATATTCTTGGTATCCCAAGGGGAGATATTAAGGTTGTTTCTCTTCCACAAACCACAACTGAAGATCCAACAACTGCAAGATGGAGAGCAACACTACCTTTAAGTGTATATGACCCTCATGGAGATAAGAGTAAAAGAAAAATTCCAATAAGCAGATTAGAATCATATTTGACTTCAATGACAGATGAAGGTTGGGTTTTTAAAATAGGGTTCTTGGTGCTTTTCTTCTCTGTTTTTGCACATGCAAACAAGGATGGTACAGTAAACCAGAGATTTCTTCCATCGGTTGAAGATATTGATAAAGTTCCAAATTTTGATTGGTGCGCTTATTGTTTAGAATGCGTGCAAGCAGATTTAAAGGATTTTAATCCAAGAATTTATTTTGCTGGATCAGATCTCCTTTTAGTGGTAAGTTTTAAAATAGTGTTTATAAAATACTGAATACCAGTTAAATTTTATGCTAATATTGTTGTGCTTTTTTTTTTATTTATTTTTTTTGAAGCTTATATATGTGAATTCAACAATTTCCACAACTACGATCATGAATACAACATTTCCAGCATTTAAAGCGTGGAGTACGACATTGCTGAATCAGAGGGAGAAAGAAGAAATTAAAGGTGTCTTTGGTCAACTACCAATCGTTGAATATTTGCAAATGGTTGAAGAACCAAAGAAGGTTTCAAACAAAAAGAAGAAAAAGACAGAAATTTCAAGAGGAACAGTTGAAGAAAGTCTAAATTTCAAATCTAAAACATTTCAGGAAATTAATTTAATTAATGTACTCACTAGACTGTACATTCGGTAAATACTTGTTTTAAAAATTATTTTTTCCTAATACAGGAAATGAAGGATAATTTAAAACACGATTTGTCAAAGTTAAGATTCTTATTGGTTGATATGAATTACAAATTGGATATAACATTGTGTTCATATCTTGAAGATGAGGAAATAAAGAAATTACTTGAAGAGAGAAGTGAATTGTTGTTGAAAGCATCAAAGAAAGATTTTATTGAGAAACATGGTGAAATTGTTATTGACAGTGAAACTACTAATGTCGTAAAGCAATCTGATGAAGAGAATAATTTTGCAGCTATTTCTGTTTTTCAAGGAGATATTGCATCAATAAGTGTTGATGAAACAAATGTTGAAATAAAAGATATGTCATTTTCTGTTGTTCCAAAAGTTGATGCACATAAGATTGATTCTTTAGATTCAGATAAGGAGAATGAAAAGGAAAGTGATTATGCGCAAATTCAAAAGAGCAATACTGTTAAGTCATCTGCTAAAGCTGTAGTGTCTAATCAAACAAATTCCTCAGACATAGAATACTATGAGAGGAAAGTGATATTAAGCAAACGAATTTCTAAAGATGAAAAAATACTTGTCGAATACTTATGGAGTACCTGCAAAGCTGAAAGGTATATTACTGCATCGTAATTTATATACTACTGCATCACAGATTATATTCCAGTGTATGATATTTAATTTTCTTGATACAATATGTTTTTTTTTTATCAATGTACAGTGATATTGTTTTCAAGACAAAACAATATAAATTGGAATGCAATTTTTTCAAAACCCTTTTCCCAAATGTTGAAGTTGCTGCACCTATACTTGACACATGAAGTATTGTTCTTAATCATGAAGAGAAATACAGAAAAAAGATGTCAGTTGAAGCTAATGTTTATTGTAAAACAGGAATTCTGGTGAGTTAATAAAAGTAATAATAATTTAATTCTCAACTGTAAATTTTCTGTGATTATTAATCATTTAATTTTTATTTAAAACAGACAGAATCATTGATTGAAGATGTAGCAGATGAAATTAACATAAAAAAGATATTCGATCAAAGTATTAAAGCTGTTTTGAAAGTTGCACAGAAGAAGAATTTCAGGGATATTCATTTGGTAAGAAAAAAATGAAAGTATTATTGTGAATTTCAATTATAATATATCTTTATTCTAATGAAAATTTTATTTTTCAGGTTTTCTTTCCAATGATAAATATAGTAAAATCATCAAATCATTATTATTTAATTTGTATTAATCTGAGGACAGCTAAAATCGACATCCTGGACAACATATATGATGAAATTGATGATATATATGCCATATATGGAAATCTGCTAAAAGCTATTGTAAGCGAGTTTAATATATTAATTATATGTTTGCTGCATCACAGTACTATAAACATTGCATCACAGTATTATACACCAATAATTTGTTACAGGTTGATTCATTTCTTGACTACCTGTTAAGAGAAGATCATCCAAAAGGCATTGAACTTTTAAAAGCCAAACCTAAAGTCGTGAAGTTGGAATGGTTAACAAAATACATGGGTAAAGACAGCGGCGTATTTGTTATGAGACATATGAAAACATATCTGGGTCTTGGACTTTTCTCTCATTCTTTGAATAAAGAAGAAGAAGTTCTGAAGAAATAAGTTAACAATCTGCGCATAAAGTTCTTATCAAAGATGATTCTTCTTGAAATTAATGTTCAAAGAAAAATAGTCTTGAAATAAGCAAATCAATATGCTAAGAAGGAAACAAAAACTTCTTGATTGAACATTTTTAGTGTAAATCTATATGATGTTTAATATTTTCATTTGTATGTTTTTTGATTATCGAACGATTACTGATGATAATCTGTAGGATGTTTAAAACTTTTATTTTTATGTCTGTAGGATAATGTGTAGGATGATTACTGATGATCATCGAATTTTTTCTTAAAACAAAAGCTTGTTGATTTTTTTAAAACTTCTTGTCTGTAGTTAATGCCTTTTATTTATAGGCTGAGTTGGTTAATGTTGCAAATATGTTTTAATCTGTGAAATATTTTAATTGGTAAATGCTATATTTAAATTTGCTTTATTCTAATCAAAATCAGTTGAAAAATGATTACCTACTGTATTACAATGAAAAATCTTACCGTGTAACAATTAAAATCGCTAAATATCATATACATCAAACAAATGACAAAACAAACAAATGACATCAAACAATTAAAAAACATTGATAAAAAAGACTTATATTAGATTTAGAATAACTTCTATAAAAAAAACATCAAACAAATAACAAAACAAACCCATGGACGCTGTAATTCATACATTGTGATGCATTAGTTTAACCTTGATGCACTAGATTTTGTAAATTTTTTTAATAAACATTCTGATGCAGTAGTTAATACTCAGTAATGCAGCATTATATACATTTGTCATGCAGTAGTTTTTACAGTGTGATGCAATAGATTTTTCACTGTCATACATGCACATGTATAATTTACTTCAATATAATGAATAAAAGCTATACCAAGGAATATGATCATTAGAAGTTAAAGTTCAATAGAAATATTATCTAAATTTAAAACTATCATACAAACATTGATAAAATCTAAATGTAAGTAAAACATATCCAATATTTTTCATCAGTCTTCAATTGTATTCTTCAGAGTTTCCTTAAACCTTTTCATCACATTATCATTAAACTTGACTTTTTTTCTTGCTTCTTCCCAAATAATTCAACTGCTTTCACTAATTTCTTCTTTTTGAGATTAATAACTTTGAATAATATTTTTGCCAAGTACTTTGCGCGAAGTATTTTCAGTTGTCCTTTTCGATATATACATTCCTTATTTAGAACATGCGTAAATTCTTCGTCACCAATATATGTTTCCATATGCCTCATGGCAAATACACCACAGTCGATATCATTGTAGGCTGTCTTCCGTTCTACATTCACTATTCTCGGATTCGTCATTAAAATCTCAGTGATTTTTGGGTGTCTTATCCTTTCTAGGTATTTGATAAATGTATCAATCTGTGAAAATAAAAATATTCTGTTAAATGTACAAGTTATAAACACTTTGATTCAGTAAAAATCATTCTTAGTATTTTTTTTAGTTATACTTACCAGAGCCATTGGATAATTCCCATATCTATCTGAGATGTCTTCGATATCATTTTCGATGTTGTCGAGGATGTCTATATCACCTTTCTTCAGATTAAAGCATATGACATAGTAATGATTTGATCCATTTTATGTTATCTTAATACAAGGAAAGAAAACCTGTAGACAATTTTATGCATTAATATTATTGAAATTCATAATAAATACCTAATTATTTGTAAATGTAAAAACCTGCTACATCACAATGAAATACCCTACTGCATCTAAATTAAAAAACCTACTGCATCACAAACAAAAAATTCTAAATAATAAAAACCTGCATATTTGAAACCTACTGCATCACAATGAAAAAACCTACTGAAATAATAAAAGTCTTTTTTACTTACCATACTAACTTCATTGAAATCCTTCAATTCTGAATTTTGTAATATACTCTTAAAATTCTCATCAAAATTTTTTCTTCTTTTCAACAAATTCTTTCCAGCTTCAACCATTGAATAAGGCTGTTATAATAAACATGAAATGTTTTATAAACATTACAAAGTTAAAACTTAAAATTAACTATATTATATAGAAATATTACTAACCAGCATTGCTGTATTACAGTAAATATGTCTGTTTCCTGAAACTTTGTCTCTAAATTTTTCTTCATCGTTTAGAACAATGCTCCATGCCTCAATTATTCTTGAAGCAACTTGAATTTGAGGATAAAGGCTAAAGAAAAACATACATTCTAACTCTAATCCTTTTGTACTGAAAATAATATCAATGCAAATTTAAAATTCAGTAATATGTAAGCATTTAAAGCTAAAAATGTAAATATTGATTCAGTAACAGATAAATTTTTGATGCAGTACAATATGAATTATAAATTATTTACCCTTCATCGCAACTCTCACTCCATATGTATTCAACTAGATTCATCTATGTTTCTGGCCATTTTTGGTAAATCACTACTTTTCTATCATGGAATGTCGACACCATATTCTCAGAGGGCTCTTTAGCCTCTTCCATAGCTTTTGTGCTTCTCTTTTTGCCTCTTTTAGGTTTTTGTATATCCTCTTTCGTCGAAACTTTTTTAGCTTTACCAAGTTGCTGGTTGGTTGCTCCCCTTTTTACACTTTTTTCCTTACCTATTTTATCTATTGGAGTGTAATTTGATGGCGCCACAGATCTCACAGGAACCGCATGAACCACGTTAACAGCTGATATATCAATGAAGGGCGGTGTTGGATTTGCAACCTTTAATAATTCTTTTGATTTTGTTGCATCTGATATACCCGTAGACAGCATTGGCTGTTTCATGACTGTGTTCAAATCAGTTTCAATCATACTTGATTCGTCTCCAATTCCCCAATTCAGCTGAGATACTGAAACATCTTCTTCAGGATTTAATTCTCTTCTTTTATTATTACTTGAAAAGACAGTTCTAGGTTCCTGATATTCTATATGATAGTCAGCTTCATTGCTACTTTTGTCCCCAACAACTTTCATACACTCTCCTTCTCTAACTTTGTTTGATGAATCATTCAAAACATCTTCCAACCCCTCTTCATCTATACCTTTTTCTCTAGCTATATCATCATTTATACCATCTTCATTATTCTTACCATCATTGTCATTCTCCTCCCCGTTTTCATGATTATCACCTTCTATATCAACAACATCTTTTTTAGCATCCTTATCCCCATATTTTTCATTTTTTTGACCGTCTTTATCTCCATTTCCCATCTCAAAACTATCTTCTTTATATGAATCAGCAAACAAATCCTTTCTTATTTTAACCATTTTCTTTAATTCCTCGTCCTCAGGGTTTAATCTTAAAGCTATTCTCATTTTATAATCAGATCCAACATCAACTGATTACATAATACCAGATTGTCTCTTAAAATCAACTTCATTTCCTAAAGATTAAAAACAAACAAAATTATGTAACTTCATAGTTAAAGTGAGTTAATTTACTGCACCTCATTATAAAAATTAAGTGCATCACAGTGTATAATGATTGTTAATTAATAATACCTCAAAAGTTTTTGATCTGAACTCTTTATTTGCTTCAAATATATCAATTGTTTGAGTCTGAAGTTTATTTACTAGGTTTTCTTGGTCCTTCCCCGTCAGTATATCAATATAGAATTGAATTAGAAACAAACAACTTTTATATAATGTAATAATTTTTTGTTTATTATACCTGTTACATTCTTCTTGTGATTTTTAATCAATTTCTTCTTTTTCGGAGTCATTTCTATTTGTTTTTCAATTACATCCACTCCTTCTGCAATTGGTAGACAACCAAAACCCAATTCAATTTCTTATTTTTGTCTATTATACAATAGTGTTGAACTCCATGCTTTGAATGTTGGTACAGTTTTCTCAACCTTTATAGTTTCAGATATCGTTGAATTAACGTATATGATCTGCAACAAATAGTGCAAGAATCAGTCAGTTAGATTTTTCATTTGTCATTAACAGTACTTCATAATTGTTATTATTGTAGATAGAAAACGTACAGCCAACAAAAGTAATGGTCCACTAAAACTTGAGTATGGGTTAAATTCAGTACACGTCTTCACAATACATTCTACAACATACGAACACCAATCCATCTGAGGAATGTTATCAGTATTAGAGAGAATATGTATAATTCTCTCATTAACCTCCCCATCTTTGTTTCCTTGGCCAAATATAGAGAAGAAAAGGACAATGAAACAAATTCGAAATTCCCAATTAACTTCCGTTAGACAGCATAAATGTTCTTCCAACTTTGATAAAAATATTTTTTTGTTAACAACAATACTTTCCAATTGTTTTCTCCATTTTACAGTAGTCTCTTCGAATAGATTTATTTCTTCAACTGCTTCAACTTTTATATGCCCCATTGGTATTCCAAGCACATCACAAACCAATTCTCGAGTAATTTTCAATTTTCTTCCATCTTTCAATTTCAACGAGCAAGTTTTTGAATCAAAATTTTTAACAATCCACATCCCTAATTCTGATGGTGTAGTATCAAAACTGAAATTACTTTGAAAACCACCAAATCCCATCTTTTCTAATTCCTCCAACTGAGGTTTTCTCAATGACTCTAGAACCTTTTGTAAACTTCTCGGTGACATTGTCGTATTGATAGATTTGGGTTAATTTTTTTTAACAACTTTTATATCTTCATCTTCAAACTTTACTTTTTCCTTTTTAAGTTTCTTCTTTGTGAGAATAGCTTGTGCCAAATCAGAATCTGAATCCATCTCTATTGCAGATTTTTTACCCTTAAAACTTTTCACTTTAGTTTCAATATTTTTAGGCGTCTTTCCAGCTGACTTTTTATTTTTTTTCCCCGTTGTTCAATAACAAAAGTAGTTGTATCTTCTTCGTCTGTTTCTTCATCAGCTATTTCGTATATCACTAATTATAAATCAGTTCAATGTCTACTACAATATGCTAACTTATGCTCAAACAAAATACATTTAACATAACTTATACTCATACAAAGTACATTTAAATTACATTGTCAAGCATCATACAAACTAGATTTAAATTACACATAACATAACTTTTACTCATATAGCGCAAAATTAAAACCATTGCATCTCATTTTATCTACTACTATATAATAGAAATTATAAACCATAAATAGTGTCTGTCACTACATTTAAAGTACTATTACATCACACAAACTATATTTAACCTAAATTTTCCACTAGTACCGCATCAGTGTTTTAAATCTACTGCATCAATATGGAATTTTAATTTGATGCAACTACTTTTATTCTATACATCGCAAAAACTGTCAATCATACAAACTAAATTATAGTTTCTATGAAGCATAAGTTAATGCTCATATTTAAAAAATTAAAAGCTACTGCATCTGAGTTTACCACTTGTACATCTTAGAAACTATCAAGCGTATTCTACTGCATCAGTGTTTTAAATATAGTGCATTAGTATGTAATATTTAAAACCACATACTACTGCATCAATGCAACTTTAAATACTACTGCATCAATGCAACCTTAAATACTACTGCATTAATGAATTAAAATTCCTGCATCAATTTAAAATTTACTAGTCTATTTGTATGCTTAATGCAGTAGTTTTAAAAGAAGCGGTTCAATATGTTATGATGCTTTATTAGGTAACGTGTAGTATGATTTACTTGTAAAGCATAAATAGTGTCTTTCACTACATTTAAACTATTATTACATAATAAAAATAGTAAAGCATAAATAGAAATAGAAATAGTAAAGCATAAATTGTGTCTTTCACTACAATTAAAATAATATTACATTTAACCTAACTTATCGACTATTACTGCATCATTGTTTTAAATATAGTGCAACAGTATGTAATATTAAGACAACATCCTACTGCATCAATGCAACCTTAAATACTACTGCATTAATGAATTAAAATTACCGCGTCAATTTAAAATTTACTAGTCTATTTGTATGCTTAATGCAGTAGTTTTAAAAGAAGCGGTTCAATATTTTATGATGCTTTACTAGTATGATTTACCTATAAAGTATAAATAGTGTCTTTCACTACATTTAAACTATTATTACATAATAGAAATAGTAAAACATAAATAGAAATAGAAATAGTAAAGCATAAATAATGTCTTTCACTATATTTAAACTATTATTACATCACACAAAGTACATTTAACCTAACTTATAGACTAGTACTGCATCAGTGTTTTAAATCTACTGCATCAATATGTAATAGGTCACGTGTATTATGTTTTAACCAAAAAAAACATTATATACTACTACATCAATGAAACCTTAAATACTACTGCATCAGTGTTTTAAATCTATTGCGTCAATGAAACCTAATATTCTACTGCATCAATTTAAAATTTACTATTCTTAATCAATTTAAAATTTACTATTCTTAAAATTTCATTTAACATAAATTATTCTCATATTCCATAGAATGTACATGATGTTTAACCTACTAAATTAAAATATAAAATATAAAACATACATGAAGTTTCCGTAATCTATTTCTCTGGTATTTTATCTTTTTTTTTTCTAGGTGTTGTTTTATTCGTCTTCCCCATTGAAGATGCAGGGCTAGAAGTGATTGTGTATTGATTATTAGGGTTTTTATTTAGAATTGATAGATATGAGACGAAGTGATCATTTTTTGATCTGTTTTACTGGGTTTAATATCAACTTTATTTTTTAGTCATTTATATACAACATGAACCAACAGGCCCAATGTTTTTAATAGCCCAATGGTGTTTCAATTGAAAGAAATTTACGCTTTGTGTATATATGGGGAGCAAAACCGCCATAAACCGATAGTCCCGAAACTGAATAATAGTTTATCAGGTCGGGAATCAGGATGGACTTTTAGCATTTTTTGGATTCGGGTCAGGAGTCGGGTCTGGACAGGCTAAAAACCGACAAAATACAAGAAAAAACCGACTAATTTAGAGATTAGTCTGGACGGGTTGGAACGGGCCAAAAAACCGACTACTTTCCAGTTTTTGGTTTACAATTAAAGGACATGGAATTTCTGCTATAAAATAATTAATGGGCTTGACTACATGAATCACAATTGGCCCAATCTTAAAATCTACTGCATCACAATGTAATATATACTGCATCACAATGTAATACATAATGCAAAATATATCAATATCAATGGAAATTAATCAATATCAATGTAATACATAATGTAATATGACAATAGTATCGCAAGTAAGAATTTGAATCATCCAAAAGTATTTAATCTAAATCTGTTCATTAATCCAATAGTACTTAATAGTTGAAATCCTTCTTCACACGATCATTTATCCTATTGAACAATTCTGAAGGTACTTTGATTGTTTCATCTGTAACAATTTTAAAACTCTTTGGTATTTTCTTCACAAATGTGTCTGCTTCTTTCAAAAAATTTCCCCTTTCTTCATTTATTTCCATTAGAATAATCTTAGCTAGATACTTTGCACGCAACGCCTTTATTTGTACTGTTTGTCCAATGCCTTCCTTCTTTATCTCATGCAAAAACTCATCGCGGCCCAAGTATGTTTCCATATGCCTCATAACAAATACGCCACAGTTAGTCCTGTTACCTTTTGTCCTCCATTCCATTTTAATTATTCTAGGTGCAGCGACTAAAAACTCATTACATTTTGGGTGCTTTACTCTTTTCAGGTAATCAATAAAGTATTTCATCTGTCCAAAAACAGTTGTTAAGCTCATTTATAATTGACAATTAAATATGTATTGCATGTAATTTTTATAAATATAGCTTCAAAAAAAAAACTAAAACACAATTGCATTTTAACTTACTACAACATTTGCATAAGGACCATATCTTGTGTGTATATCTTCAAGATCATTATTTATGTTGTCGATGACGTCTATTTCTACGATTTTCATATTAAAACAAATGAGATAGAAATGATTTGCATTCTTTGAAGCCTTTATCATTGGAAAGAAAATCTGTTCATATTTAAAGCAATCAATATCTTAGAATAATTTTAATTTATAATCACATGCATATCAAAGTTAGTAGAAAATGTGTATTCTTACTTACCAAATGAACATCACCTAAACTCTTTCGATTTGCTTGTTTCAAAACAGTGTTCATATTTTCGTCCATCAATTTTCTTCTCTTTCCTTCAACCATTCCAGTTGACATTAGGTAATGAGGCTGGTTTATTCATTCAACCATTATCAAACATAATAAATTTTCAGTCTACATATTACTTATATTGAATATTTGAATTACTCACCAGCATTGAGGTACTACAATATAAATTTCCATTTCCGGCAAGCTTGTCTCTCTTTATCTCTTCATAGTTTAATACAAGGCTCCATATGTCAATTAGATTGCAAACAACTTCAACTCTGGAAAAAAGGCTTTCAAAAGACGTCCATTCCACTACGATCCCTTTTGTTTTAAAAACAGTTTTCCTAAACAAATAAAAAGTTATTCAGTAAGAATATAAAGTGTGAAATTTATATTTTGTGAAATTAAAACATTTATGAAGAAAGATTATATTGTGTGAAATTTATTAAATTGAACATACCTTCCATCGTTGCTTGTACTCCATAAGTATTCAATTATTTTCTTTTCTTCTTCATTTAAATTGTTATTCACATTAACTTTTCTTATGTAATATGGAGATATCACTGAACGAGAAAGTCTTACTTCACACTTTTCTCTTTTTTGTATTGCTTGAATATCAATATCTTGGCCTGATTTAGCAATTGGCATTTTAGCCTGTGGCTTATTCACTTGCTCTTCTTGATGCTTGATTCCAGTTGACTTTCTAATTTCACCACCAACTTTTTTCTCATCACCAACATTTTTAACAGTTAACTTTCTAACTTCAGCACCAATGTTTTTTCCAATTGTCCCTTGTTTAGAAGACAATTGATTTTCAGTTACTAAAACTTTATAACTTTCTTTTTCAAAAGGCAACCCTCATTTCTTTTTGATTACTTTGTTTTGTTTTTCAGGAACTTTTCTTATCTCGCTTACTTGCAAATTTGGTAGTTGGAGAAGAGATTCAACTAGTTCCAATTCAAATCTTTTCATTGAATCATCTTTAATTTCTTGAATTTCCTTTGAAGCCTCCTTGGTAAAAATTTGATGTATTGTTCCTTCTAGCTCATTTGAAGTTAAATCTTCGTCTTCATTAAACATTTGATCCACAATGGCTTCAGGAAATACAATTTCTGTTTCAAAAGAATCATATATGCTGTAAGTTACTAAATAGATAACTATGATGCAATAAATCCATTTTATGTGATGCAGAAAAACTACAATAAGTAATTTCCAGTTAATGTGACGAAATTTCTATTTCAAATTTCTTCACATATGCATGAAATCCAGTTTATGTGATGCAGTAAATAGGTACATTTTCCTGCCCTACAGCTTATGTAGATGAAAATTATTATATAAAGTTAAATTAAATACTTTTATCTTTAGTCTCACCTTCATCAGACCTGATAAGCTCTTGACTGCTATAATAATCTGAAGATCCCTAAGATAAATATTGAAATGGATCATCGTATTCAACAATTGCAAGATTCTTGTTCTCTTCCCAGGTTGTTTTTTGCACTATTTTCTTCTCTTCAAAAATTGTTGTACTGTTATAAAATCTTGAAGGAATGAATATCACTTCTTTTGATATATCTTGGATGCTGTAGACACCTTCAATATTATCTTCCTTTCTAGTATCATCTTCTTCAGTATTATGAAAACCATCTGAATATTTTTCATGTTTATCATTACCATCTGAATCTTCATTAGCTTTATCTTCATCAATATCTCCATTAGCTTCAGTTTTACCAACAGTATCTCCGTTATCTTCATCACATTCAACAGTATCGCCTACAATTGAATCTTCCTCTGTAAAATCATACAACTCTTTATAGAATGTCTTTCTTTCTTGCAGCAATATTATGATCTCCTCATCATCTAGATATGTGGACAATGCTATCTTCATCTTCTCAATGGTTTCCATCATCAATTCCTTGCACTTGGTAAAAGTATATGCTATATAAACTCTCATTTCCTACATATGTAAAACAATTTTTTTGGTTAGTGTGTCATAAAGTAAAAACTTACTTCATGACTACTTATATGTGTAATAGTAAAAGTATTATGCTTGATGATTTTGTCTCGAACTGTTGAACTTGTTTATCTTGATTAATTGTTCCATAAAGTCCATCAGTGAGTTGAAGTTGTTGAGTATAAAGTTGAGGTATTATGTTTTCATCCAACTCCTCTGTTAGAATTTGAAGAAAAAGAAAGGAAAAAAAATCAATAAGTAATATATTTTTTTATATCTTTAATTATTACAAGCATCATATATAACTATACCTGATTGCTGCATCTTTGATTTCTTTTTTTTTTTTTCAATTTCTTTCTTGTTGTTTCAATAAGTTGCAAACCTTCCACAATTGGTAGATGTCCAAAACCAACTACAATTTCTTATTTCTCCCTCTGTTTCTACAATTTCATACTCCACCCTATAAATGCTGGGACAGTTCTATGCACCATAGTAGTTTCGCAAATCGTTGAATTAACATATATAAGCTTCAAAAATCACAAATAAACAAAGAATATTAGAATTTAAATAAATATTTTATTAAGTAATCTATATTTAATAAAATTTTCTGGTAAACATAGACTGTGATGCAGTAAAAATAAAATAGTGATGCAGTAAAATTATTTCATGTGATCTCCAAGTTTTTTATATATGCAGTAAAGCTTAAACAATGATGCAGTAAAACTTAAACATAAACTTTGTTGCAGTAAATTTTAAACAATGATGCAATAAAACTTAAACAGTGACGTAATTTTTTTTATAAACTGTGATGCAATAAAATTTAAGATGTGATGCAGTAATTTTTTATTTATAAACATTTTTGATGAAATATCTTAAAAAAAGATGCAGTAAAATTTAAATGTTGATGCAGTAACACTTATACAGTGATGTAGTAAAACTTAACCAGTGATGCAGTAATTTTTATATATGCTAAAAAATAATTCTTTTATAAATTTTTTTTTGTTAAACAGAATTTATGATAAAATTTAATGCAATAAAGATAAAGGATAATGCATTAAGAAAATAAATATAAAATTATATTTTGAGAACTTACCACCAAAAGAAGTAAAGCTCCAGAAAAAAAACTAGTTGTTTTAAACATCTTAAGTTCTGCTTGCATACACTCTAAACAATAACTGCACCAATCCAAATTTTGAACTTTGTTGATATTTTCAACTGATGGAAGAAACCTCTAATTAACCAAACCTTCTTTATTTCCATGAGCAAAAATAGAAAAGAATACAACCAAGAAACCTATTTTGAAATCCCATTCTCCATGTGATAGTGAACTTAAATATTTTTCAAGTTTGCCTATTGTGATTTTTTTTGATATTTTGATCCATTAGGGTCATGTACACTCAAAGGAAGGGTTGCTCTCCATTTTTCTGTTGTTCGATCTACATTTGAAGACTCCCGAAGTGATACAACTTTTATATTCCCCATTGGAATTCCCAGAATATCATGAATTAGCTCCCTTGTAACCTTAATCTTCCTATTATTACTCAAAGTCAAACAACATTTCTCAACATCAAAATTCTTTAAAATCTATAATCCTAAAGAAGTTGGTGTAGAATCAAAGTCAAAACTGGCTTTAAAATTTCCAAATCCCATTTCGTCTAAAGCCTTCATTTGTACAGTAGTAAAATTTTCAATAATCTTTCTCAAATATTTGGATGATATTCTTGTTTGTAAATTGACATCTTTATCGCTATTTTCAAATGCGAATTTTGGCATACTGCTTCCTTCATCATTTTTTTATGAACAACAACATCTAATTGAATTTTCTATTTCTCATTACTAACAATCTTTTTTCCTTTCCTCTTCTTTAACATTGGGATTTGTTCTTCATAACTAGACTCCGAATTTTCCTCATAAACTATCATTTTAGACTTCCTTGAATTCTTCATGTTGATTACATCAAATTGAATAGACAAACGCGAACCCTTCACCTTCTTTTTCGGTCTTGTATCTTCTTCATCATTTTCAGAATAGTCATGATTCCTTCCTACTCAATCAATTAATTAAACAAATTGTATCATTATATGTATATCTCATTACTGCATCACTTTATCAAACACACATACAAACTCTATTTTATACTGCATCACCATTATGATTTGTTAGATACATTTGTCATGCAGTAGTTTTTATAGTGTGATGCAATAGATTTTTCACTGTGGTACATGCACATTATGATTTATTTATACTGCATCACCATGTATAATTTACTTCAAAATAATGAATAAAAGCTATACCAAAGAATATGATCATTAGAAGTTAAAGTTAAATAGAAACATTATCTAAATTTAAAAGTATCATACAAACACTGATCAAATCTAAATGTAAGTAAAACATATCCAATATTTTTTGACATCAACATGATTTAAAATATGAAATCTCTTTTTTTGCTTCTTCCCAAGTAATTCAACTGCTTTCAGTAATTTCTTCTTTTTGAGATTAATATCTTTGAATAATACCTTTGCCAAGTAATTTGAATAATACAGTAATATGTAAGTACATGATTCTGTAATACTATCTCATTGTTGTTTTTTTTGTTGAGTGTATTGTGATGAAGTGGAATATACATAGTCATGTAGTAAAATATACATAGTGATTCAGTAAAATATATATAGTGTTGCAGTAGAATATACATACACTAGTACAAAAAGTTCTATTGGTCACGCATGGTCGATTTTGAAATGTCACACTGTAACATTTATACGTGACTAAATGTACCAGAATAAAATGAACAGCCACACTTGATCCGACTTGTGTGACCATTTCGGAATTCTATTGTCACACATTTGAATATTTATGTGACTAGAGGTAACTGGAAATTTTTTTTTGGATTATTTAGTCACTTTTAATTCGAGACGTGTGACAGATACAAATGAGCTCGAAACATTAGTCACACTATAGATATACATATGTGACAAATATATGTCACACAATTTAAAAGTGTGACCAAAATAGATATGTGGTCACATGAGGTAATTGTGTATGTGGCTAAATTATATAGTCAAGTTTGTCACACATTATTCAAACGTGACTGCTATTCTTTGCTGAATATTTAGCCACATAGCGTTTGAAATGTGTGACAACGAAAAAGTAAGTTTGAAGCGTTAGTCATGAAATGCGTTTAAGAGTGACAAATATATGTCACACACTTGAAGAGTGTGACCAAATGTCATATATGGTCACACTAAATCATAGAAACATGATTAAGTGTAACTAAAATTTGATACATATGGTCACGTAAGTTAATATGTGTGTCTAAAGTTTAGTGTATGTTTGTTTGCCAAATCCTAATGGGTATTATATGTGACCAATACATTCAAAATAGTCACATTGTGAAATATTCATATGACTATTATTTTGTAGCAAAATGTGAAGGCAGTTATCATTAACCTTGATATTAGTCACATTGAGTTTTTGTGTGACTGAATTAAAGATGCTATATATATGGTCACATGAAGTATTTATTTAGGTAGCTAAATCATAGTGTCATATTTTGTCACACATTATTTAAATGTAGTCACAATTCGATACATATGGTCACACATTTCTGATAACGTATGTATGTACTCTATCTAGTTTGAGTCTAATTTGATATTCACTACATGAATTGAGTTTAGACTATTAGTCATGACTCGTCATTTGCCCCATTACAATGCCCCTAGTTATACTTAGAACTGTTAAGTATATTTAGATGTTGGGATGATTGTGCATATGTTATGGCTTGTATTTTCTTTGTTTCTAGACTAACATTTTTCAGGAAAAGCAAAGAAAAAGTTGTTTGGATTGGAATATGGGTGAATGCTAGTAACTCCGAACTTAATGTTGCTAAGGCAGAACTTAATGATGCTAGGCAGAATTTAATGCTGCTAGCTCATTAGTGCCCTCACGTGCGTTGCACGTCAGGGTATTTTCGTCACTTCACTGTTCCCGCTATAACACATTAACACACTTCAGCTACCTCCCTTTCATGAAAATCGACGAGGATATTTTTTGCAAATAACAAAACTAAGTCGTGTTTAACACAACAAAATCACACTTACATAAACGCTCTATCTTCTTTCAACCTAATATCTCAAACAATACAGTCGGTGCTTAGCAGTCGTGATTTTTCAAAAAACACATGTACCAGGTAACCACATTTACTGATTTTTACTTCATTCAAACGGTATTTTGCATTGTTTTATAACCTTAATCGTTAATGCAGTAACCGTGTTTGGTAATCAATTTATTTGCGCTTTGGACAATCCTGATGTTTTGGATGAGTTTGTAAGTTAACACCATTATTAACAAACTGATATTTCTCTAAGAAAGTAGTTTAATTACTCCTTCCCATAATTATAGTCCACTGTTGACTTTTGAAGTCTTTAGTTTTCAACTTTGACCTTAAATATTTTTATTTGTGTTATATATTACTTGATGCAAAATATATGAATGGATTAAGTTTTGAATGTATTTTCCATTGGTATAATTTTTATCAACTATTATATAACACAAATAAAAATATATAAGGTCAAATTTGCCAAATGAAGACTTAAAAAGTCACACATTAAGTGTCCACTATGACTTTTTCAAGTCTTTTTTCTTCAACTTTGACTTCAAATTTTTTTGTCCGTGTTATATAGTACTTGATGCAAGATATATGAATGGATAAGTTTTTAGTTGTGTTTTCATTTGTATACTTTATTTTCATATACATGAACTGCATAATGATTATGTACTAGGAGGTTCCTATACTGGCAATGGTTTTATTTTCTTAGTTAACTGTGTGGGGGGGGGGGGGGTTAGATGGAAAGTTCGTGTAAGGAGAGTCTCATAATTTAAGTGTGTTGTTGAGGGAGCAAGGTGGAATGATTTTGTCATTCACAACATCTCCTGTTCTGCTGTTGAGTACATACATTTTGTTGAAGAGGGTGACGATGTGTTTTATGTAACTTGCTATGGTGAGAATGGGTTGGAGTTTCACAATTATGAACCCGAGAGTGCCCCATTTTGGAGATGTTTAGTGCCTGTGACAAACACATCTCTGCTTATGCAGTCGTTGGAGGAAGACTTTCTGAGATATCTGGATGGTCCAACCCCTACTGATTCGGTCGTGGTTTCTACTAACACGACTGACTACAATATTAGGGTGGCTAGTGATCATCTCTATGGTCGATACGTCCACTCCTTCTTCTATGGCGGTGGTTGGGTGACACTCGCTCGAGACTTGAATTTGAAGGCTGGTTAGTGGATGGTTTTTACTCAGGTTTACCCGAGCCAGGAATTTAATGTGATGTTGTTTGAACTTGATGGAGGGGCCATCACAACTGTGGAGACATACAACACCAATATTGCCATGAATGCCTTGTGACATTGATGAGTGCGCAAACACTCATCATTTTTATCGTATTTAAATTGCTAAAACATACAAAAACAATCGAAAAGTAATCAAAATACTTAAATTATCCCAGGGATTGTGTTTTATGTGTTTTAAATACAAAATGAGCAAAAACAAAGGAAAAACGATCAAAGTTTGCAATATTGGCAGTTTCAGTCCCCCAAGTTTCAAAATTTGTCAAAAATAGTCCCTATGCATTTATTTTGAAAGAAAAGTCAACCCAAGTCCTTAAAAAATCAAAAGTTATCAAAAACGGACTTTGGGTGAAAATTTTGGAAAATTTACATGTTTGGTCCCTGGAGTTTGGAAATTTGCAAATATAGTCCCTGGGAATTTTTGAAAATTAAAAAATTGCAAAAATGGTTTTTGGGAATATTAACTTTGTAACAATGGTCCTTGGTGATACTATGGGATAATTACATTTCCAGCCCCTTGGTTTAGTGAAATTTCAAAATTGGTCCTTGTTGCTTTGTAATACCACAAACAGACCCTTAATTATCATAAACCCAAAACCAAACCAAACCCAAAACACAAGCCAAGCCCACCCCCCATTTTCCTTGGCCCATCAACACCCTCAGCCTACTCCCTCCTCAGCTTTGACACCAACCTTTGACCACCCTCCACATCATCATCACTCACCTCTGCTACCAGCCAAACCCCCCCCCCCCCCCCCCCCCGATCATCACCCCTATTCTGGCTTCACTACCTACACACTGAAACGCCCTCCTACTCCAAACCAAACACAAAACTCCAAAAATACACCCCTGGCTCCAATTATATCAAGAAACAGCCAAGGATAGTTTTTGGGCCAAGAAAATCAAACGGCCAAGATTTAGTGGAATGATCCAATGGCTTGGATAAAAGCTGGGAAAGGACAAAGGGGTCTCCAAAACCCTAATTCAAGCATATATAAAGGAGGAGATAAGTGATGAGTGTGTAAATACTCATCATTTCTGTTACATATAAGCTGCAAAAACATATGAAAACACACAGGAATGCCTTAAAATACATAAAATTATCCCTGGATTGTGTTTTTATGCATAAGGATTGAAAACTGATGAAAAACAAAACATTTCACATAATTTACAGTTTCAGTCCCTGAACTGTGGAAATTTGGCAAAACTAGTCCCTGGTAAATCAAAACTTGTACAAATGTCATAAAGGTCCTTGGGATTCATAAGTTGTCTAGAAAAGTCCTTTAAAGTTTAAAAATAGCAAAATGACAACTTTGGTCCCTCAACTTTTAAAAGTGTCAAAAATAGTCCCTAAGGTTTTGAAAAATGGAAAATGTGAAAAATAAACCTTATACTATTCTAAAAAGACAAAATTGGTCCTTATGATAACTTTTGAGAATTCACAAAATAAACCCTTCAAAAATCAGAAAATTACAGTTTTGGTCCCTGGAGTTTGTGGAATTAGCAGATTTGGTCCCTGAGGTTTAAAATGATAAAATTTATACTTGCGGTCCTTGTACTAATGGTTAATTGCAGGTTTAGTCCTTATTTGAAGTTTGGAAAAATCACAAACAAACCCCTCAACTTTGGCCGAATTACACAATTGGTCCTTGTTGTTCACTATTAACCAAACCGGACCCTTTGTTTTATTTTAATCCAAAACCAACCCAACCCAAAACTAAAACCAGATCCAGTCCACCACTTGGGCCCAAAATCCCTTCCAAGCCCACCCCCCTTTGTAAATAAATAAAACAAACACCCCGCTTTTCCTCTTCGTCTTCCACCTCACACCCACACCTGTTACTCCACCTCAACCCCTCCAGCTCACACCCTAATCATCACACCCACTCTCCACCATCTCCTTCACACCGAACACGCCACAATAAATGCACTTCACACCCAATTTCCACCCAAAACCACCACTGTTCACATACTTACCCATAGTTTTGAGCAAAACCACCCAACTTGGCCTCCAAGCATTGCCAAACTCTTCCTGACACCTCCTAATGCTCCCAAGAAGCTTTAATTGAAACAAAACTGCTTATATCCACGTGTTTGAATTTTGGCGCCAAAATGCCAAATGGACGGTTTTGATGATTGAAGCTAAATCAAAGGTTGAAAAGTGGTGGGAAGTCTTCAGAGATGCATGGGGAGTCTGAAAAGGCTATAAAGCAGAAGAAAGGAAGCAATGTGGAGAGTATCTAGTTTTAATTTTCAAATATGTATGTCGATTAGTTAAGTCTTTCCATTTTCAGTGTAACCTAAGCTTTAAAAGTTAAATTTCAGTGTTATAAGTGTATTGTAAAACCTTCTTTGATAATAAATTCCAAGGTTGTGTATTAATTCAATCTGTGCAATTTTCAATTTAAATAATTCTTAATGTACTTAAGTGATGTTCTTAGTTGATGTTAGTGTGGACTTAAACTGATACATATAAGCTCCTATAAAGTTTGTAAAAGCTTTTAGAAACAGAACAAGTCAGTTTAACTAAAAAATTCTCACAAATATCAATTGGTCAACAAAAGTCAACTGAGAGTGATGATATGAAATTCTGATGAATTAGAGTTGAATTGGAAGCACAAGAAGCTTGGATTATGGTTTAGAGACTCATGGGAGTCATATAATTGATCTTGGTCCTTGGTTTGGTTCATACAGTCACACCTTGTAAGGTTCCTACTCATTTAAAGCTTATTTTATATAATTTTAGCTATCTTTACTTACCTCTGTGTTATTTATATTAGATTAAAGTAGTTTAGTAATAATAAAAACAGAAATAGCTTAGTTATTCATTAAAATCATAGGTTGCTTAGTATTGAAATTTTCAGTTTAAAATAGCATTCTATAGAAATCTGAGTTTCAGTTGTAATTGTTGGTATTGGTGTGATCATATAAGTTTATTACTATATAATATGTCTCTGGGAATCAGCTTCATAAGTTGTAATGATCATTTGCTTTGAAAAACTCACACCTCAGTTAATAATAGGAGTGTTTGGATCAAGCTGTTTAACTGGTTATATGCCTGTTATTGTGCTTAAAACTTGTTGCAGCATGTTTAGTTAAATCAATATAGTTCATCTCAGTCATCACAATTAGGTCTTATTAGTAGGAAAGTCAAAGTTAGTATTAAATCTGTGTAACTTGTAATCTGTTAAGTTATTATAGACCATATTCAACATATTAGCTTAGAACTTTGTACTCTAGCTTAATTTCAACTTATTATAGCATAACATTACATAATCAGTTCAATAATTAAGCTCTAAACTCATAAAAGTCAACTGAGCTTTAAATTAGTAAAAGTCAAAAAAGTGTTTGGTCAGATTTTCACCAAATTAGCAAGAATTTTAATGATTTGTGTGCTATGATTTAGATCTTGAAACTTGTTTTGTGCAAACTCTATTAGCTGAACTTGTGATTTGTGCAGTCATTTCATTTTTGTGAAATTTATTTGTGGACTTAATTGCCCCTCAAAGTGAGCTGCAGGGATAACACCTCCCCTGTACACAGTTTGGATACCATTTTCCCAAGCTTGTATAAGTTTGGTTAGTGAGTAAAAGTCTGTATATCTTGGTTGTTTGTGATGCCCTTATGGCTAGTTATCTGATATAAGTGCTTATTTGCTTTTAATTACTTATATGAACTGCTTATTCTACTTAAACTTGTGCTATCAAAATAACTTAAACACTGATCACTCAGTGTAAACAAGCAAAACCACAAGCCAATCATAAGCTCATCTCTGAGCTTTTGCTTGTGATCTTTGGCTCATTAAGAAGCTAAGCAGCTAATCTATCAAGTTCAAGCTTTTATTTTCATTTTCAAGTCCTTTTACTAGGGCTGCAATCAGCTGGAAGCTTGTCCATTCACTCAGTTAACTGAGTGACTCAGTCAAACCACCCAACTTCATAAGCATTGCAAAAGCTACTCAGTGGTTTCAATTGTTCAAGCTTTTGCATTTTGGAATCCTTACCTACCCAACTAATTAGCTCAGCATTCAATAATTTCTTTTGAGCTTATTTCATAAGCTCAATTTGACCTCTTTGGTTGCCTGATTAGGTGCTTGGATCTCAGTTTCATTGGAAGTGCTTATAAGCTTTTTACAAGCTTATTAGCTTAATCCAGTGAACACACTTGTTCATACTTATTAATATATTATATATACACAATATAACTTTTTATTTTCTTTATTAAGTTTGTTTTAAAGCTTTTACCAAGCTTTATAGTTCATTTTCATTCACTCAATCAATTGAGTGATTCAGACTTGGACCCCTCACTTCCCAAGCTCCTTCTGAGCTTATCAGTAGGTCCCACACCCTAAATCCTAGTTCTTCCAACCCTCCTCCTACCAGGGTTGAACCATTGACCCTTTGTTTGGCTTAGATCATAGTGGACCCCACCTGAAATTACACCCAAAGGTTGTCCCATTTCTGACCCAGAACCAAATAAGCAAACAGCTTATTGTGGTCTTGTGGCTTATCTAGTGAGCTTATCTTATCAAATCTTGCTCAAACATGTTCAACTAACTTAGGTAGACCAGAAAATACCAAGGTGGACCCCACATTAGCTCATTTGAGCTTATTTGCTTAAAAAGTCAACTTGGTCAACTGTCAAGGGTATTAAGCACTCTCAGTGCTTAATTTGAGTTTCCATTTTATTTGTTTTCATAAAAGTTTCATATTTTAAGTATTTTAATAGTTTTGTAAAAGAAAAACCACAAAAAGCCAAAAATACTTATAATGATAGCTTCTATTTAATAGAAACTATCTATTTAATTTCCTTTTTAGCTTATTTATAAGCACTTCTGCTATTTTATATTTTTATTAAATCTCTTATATATTAAAGTAATTTTATAAATTTTTTCAGAATTTTCTTTTGTCATCTAGTGTTATTTAGAATTAATATTAGTTTATTTAATAATTAAATAATTAATAAGAATTAAATAGCATAATTAGTTTTTATAAGGTAACACCTATATTTTATATTTTTCCTAGCTTCTATAAGTCATAAAATAATTTTATAAATTTTCTTGTGATTTATACTGGTCATTTTCTAGTTTTCATAATTTAATTATTTTAATTAGATATTAATTAATAAATAGAATAATAATTAGTAAATTAGATTAAAAATACATAATATAAACTTTTTATAATTTTTTTAGGATTCCCATGATGGTTAATTAGATATATAAAATTTTTCATAACTATCTAAGTCTTTTTAGTAATTATAAATAAGTTAATCAATATAAGTAGTTAAATAATAATTAAATAATAATTAATTAATAATAAGTAGATAAATAGTGTGAAAAATATCATTTTAATTTTAAAATAAGTTTTATAATATTTTAGATTTTTAGAAATTTTAATTTTAATTTTCTAGACTTATTTTACATTTTCATACTTAATAGTTAATTGTTAAATAATTAATAAATAGTTATTAAATATAAATAATTAATCAAATAGTTTTTAATTAATAAATAAATATTTTAAATTTATTTAATTTGCATTTAAGCCCCTAAGGCTTGCAAAATCCTACTATAAGTTAAAGTTGTTTTTGTTTACGTTTAACTAATAAACGTTTACGTTTTTCAGTCCCTTTTTCACGTGTACTTATCTGATTTAACGTATTAATTGATATAGCTTATTAAAGCTATTTTCTCTTATATTTCAGTAGTACAAATCACTTAAACCCTTTTCCTGTTCAATTCACCTTATCTCAAAGTCGTTTTATTTCAGATTTCACATCTCGTTGGGATCTAACGATCCGGGGAAACACTAAACTCACCGGAGTATTGGTTTAGGCTGTCTGACTTGTTGACCATTACTTGGTTAATATTATCTGACTGTTTAAAGCCAATCAAAATTTGGCGCCGCTGCCGGGGAGGTGTGCTGCGTATTACGACTTTTTGAAATATCTGTGAGTTTGAATTTTCACAGTTTGTTATATATCATCTTTTTGTTCATATTTTATTTTCTATTTGTAATTTCCCGTCACTCTAAGTAATCTGTCACACCCCCAATTTACCTGACTTGCAGCGGAATGGAATACCTGGAGGTGTCTGTCATAGCACCACAGTTACAGTTACATTGAACGACCTAAAGTGTCGTTTGGAAAATACTGCATTTGATCATTGAAATAATTCAGAGTTTACAACATGAGGTCCCCAAAATGTGTTGCAAGTTTACGAAAACAAGTCATACTAGATCAAATGTTTACATAAGTGCATGAAATAATGATGAGACGCGTCGACTCCGCGACTCCATGAAAGTCCAAATGCATGTCACATGAGCTACCTTAGTAACCTGAAATACATTGCTAAAACGTCAACACGAATGTTGGTGAATTCCATAGGTTTGTAAAATGTACTGATGTACGGCCACCACAAGTAAAAATGCAAGATAAAAATCTCGTGAAAATTGTACAATAGCCTTAAGCTCATGACACCGAAGCTATGACTGATGAAATTCTATGCCCCTCCCGAATGTTCTGCCGAAACATTCAAATGTAAAAGACATGACATGCATCCGCTTACTGTTGGTATCCACTACCACGGATGGAGGCGTCACCCTCGATAGATCTATCCACTCACTCTCGCTTAGTACTTGAAATTAACGGTTCATGATGTTACAGGGGACTTAGCACTTGGCAAGGTAACTTAAGCTATGTACATGTTTGAATACTTGGGCTCGTACTGAAATAATTGATGCAATGTATTCCCCCCGTGGGATTTGAAATCAAAATATTGTATTGAAAACGGGGCTATGAAAACTCACCTTAACTGATGAAACTGTGATGAAATGAAATGAACACCAATGAACCATTTGCTGTCGTAACCCAATATGATGGTACCATTGTGGGAATATTTAGATATATTCGTCGTGTCTAAACCGGGTGTTAACGTTTACTATAAATACTTATACGTAAAAACGTTAAATGTACTGAATATATATAAATTTGAAAATCCTAAGAGTGGTATAACATGTAAATGACCTACTGATGATATGCAGACTATCTCCAGTCCGTATGAAATGTCATTACTGATAATGCATGAATTCGCACCCGAACCAATATGGTTACGCGAATTTGAATACCCGTAAACTAAATTTACGATGAAATGTGCAATGCACGTGAATGATGAAATCTTTTCCCGCAATGAATAGTGTTCCGTGAATAGTAAATTTCCCAAAAGTTTCTCAGAATATCAAATTGACCTCGAAAACGATGAATAGTAAACTGATGAATAGTGTTTTGATGAATAGTGTTTGATGAATAGTGTTTTTCCAAAGTTCGGGAAATGACCTGAAATGACCTGAAATGGTGAGTTGTGACAGTCTTCCCCCCTAAAAGGAACTTCGTCCCGAAGTTCAGTTTATGTTGGTATCTGAGAATGTATTGGTGAAAAGGTGATGATATTCGAGAATTCCAGCGAACCCTAACGATAGGAATTCGACTCTGTTTCAACTGTTTGTCCACATGGTCCATGATTTTTGTTGGTTCTCTTACAAGGTCTGAGATTGTCATTTGGGATGGATCCCTTCCAATGGAATCATGAGTGACTCATCTGAAAGTCATTTCTGGGGATCTGAAAATGTGAAATATGTTCGTGTAATCCTGTTGTTCTCTGGCAATGTTCAAATCTGACGGCCACTAGGCCTACCCTGTCTGAAATATAAATGGTCCAGTGTATATTGGTGTAACTTTCCAAGTTTTCTGAATGATAAAATGCCTTTCCTAGGCAGAATTTTTCTGCATAACTCTGCAGAACTTGAAGTTTTAATGGTTTACGACTTATTGAACTTGTAACTGATTCTTGACTTGTAGAAAATTTCTGGTTATCTCATGAATGCCTACTGAACTAGTGAGTTGAGCTTTTTCTGAGTTTGGCCCATCAATCGATGGTCTGCGCTTCTTAATGTTTTAAATGTGATACTGGTAATATATACTGCTGAATTCTGCCAGAACTCAAGTTTGTATGCTAGTTGGTCGATTCTAAAATGAATCTTAAATAGTCCAATATGCTAAAGGTTCAACCTTTCTTGTTATCCAATTTGTATCGTGCCAATCCAAGGCAATGCTTTTAACTTAGTTTGTTCTCCTACCTGAATCTGGTTGGTTTGTTGTTCAGGATATCCAATCCAAATGATGTGTGTTATGTACCAATCTAACTTCTGCCAGTTTCCCGTTGTTGGTGTGATAACTATTGTTGTAGATGAATTTGATTTATGTTAAGTGCTTAGTCCAACCATTTATAGGGTCAATCACTCATACTCTGAGCATACCTTCCTATGTTTGAATTGTTCTCTCGCTTTGACCATCGTTCTGAGGATGATAGGTGATGTTCACATCTAAATGGGTTTCTGAAGGAAATCCTGAAATGAATACCTGAGGTCCAAGTTGAATCGGTTTCCTTAACAGGAAATACTGAAATGGGTACAATAAACCTTTGTGACTAATTCCATAACGTTCGGTCCTTCGAACTTGGCGTTATCTGAAGGGATAGCATATAGGTAAGAATTTGATTCCTTGTGTTTTGTTCCAACTGATGATAAGACATATGTTCTTCTTTGTCTAGTGGGTTTGGTCTCCACTACTGATGTTCGTGATCAATTTGTGATGTCCTCCTAATTCCTTCACCACATATTCCAAATATTCTCTATTGTCAAGTCACAAATCCTAAATGCATAAGCGATGTTGTAGGGAAATTCATTCTGGAAATTTGTCTCGCGATTATGAGTTTTAGTTGAAATCCTTTTCTGAATAAACGAATTTAGAAAATGGAGCAAATGATTTACTGGGTAATATTTTTCCTGATGATCCAAAATCCAGTAGTTATGAAATAGGAACTGTTTTCAAACATGTTGTGATTACGACTGCTTACCAAAGTTTGATGTTTATGTATTTTCCTCATTGTACCATAGTGTTGCTAAAGATTGACCAAAAAGGATCGTACTTGTTCAAAATAGGAATTTCAGAAATCATTTTTCCACAAGGTATGTGATTTATGTAAACGCATCAACTTTATTTAAAAGTGAAAACACTGAAAAGGATAAAATGATAGAATAGGAAATGTTCGCTTAAATGCATAGATGTCTAACACTTAGTTCCTAAGGTTGGATAATGTCTATTGATGGTTATCTGGCATAACTACAAGCATAGGTATTTAGACTAACTTAAGTCCTGAAATTGTTTATCGTTGTAATTGGCAAGACGAAGGTATCACTTGATGTTGTGTCGATGAATGTCTATTCTGTTTTCCCATGTAGATAAGGAGATATGTTCCGGTTTGATCACTTGCTTGGTATGAAGGTGCGGTTATCTGAAATTTCTAGTGACATAAGGCCTTAGAGGAAATTACATCGATATTCTTGTTTCAAACAATTGTCCTTTGTGAAAACTTACTGCAGGAAAGTTCATGTATAGATGAGGCCATGCTTAAATGAAATGCTCTGTAGTCTCAATTAGAAGCTGGGTTTATTTCTATTGTGTTGTCCTGCGGACATTTATTGAGTTCAATCCTGTAGCTCAGTTTAGCTAGTACCCTTGAATAATGACATTGGACAACTAAGTCAGAGATGGTGATTAGGATGGTCTCGCAGTATCTGAGGATTTGTTGTTGAGTTATGAATTCTCTCACTATATGCTTCTAGTCCTGGTTAGTAGTTCTGTAATCCTTTCATTGCTTCTATTGTATAAAGGAATCCTGCATGTAATTGATATGGAAAATCTCTTCTAGGGAAGTCAATGGGAAAATCCAACTTAATGGCTAAGTGAGTGACAGGTAGGGTAAGTATCCAGGGATAGTTCGGCAAAATGGATGTTTATGAAAGAGTTCCTTTGTTTACAAAACTTTTGGATGAAGATTGTTATTAACAATCCTTTGAAAAGGTAATTATTTCCTTCATGGCATAATCCTTCCTGAATTTTACATAGGTGATCAGGCTATGTATAATTGAGGACTAATGATGCGATGTTGGATTTTGTCAAAATATCATAACTTTTCTCAAAAGTTTTAGATGGTGTTCAACGCATTGTTATTAAAATGGTATCCTGATGTTTTCTTTCAAGTAACATGAAAATTGCTTCGCGTAATAATAGTAAATACTTGGTGTAATGACAGAAAAATCAATGTATAGGATGGTAATAAAATAGCTTACTTCAGAAATTTTTCTGTAAAACAATTTCCCCATATGATAGTAAAATAGCTTGAATGGTGTATTGGATACGTGGGTGAATCTTGTCGAATGGTAATAGTCTACTAGATGTCATCTAGTTCATGGCAAGTGGGAATGGAAAAGGAAATGACAATGATGGTACTAGTGAATGGAATACTACCCTCTTTCGTGCTACCTCGCGACATCCAAAAGGTAAAACTAAAGTACACACTGTGGGAAGGCCAATAGTGTAATAAGTAACTGATGGTGGTGATAGTACCTGAGTAGTAAGTGCCCTACTAGTGATGGAAAGAAAACACACTATCTTCCTTGCAATAAGCATCCTAATAAGTCCATTAAGATTAATTCTGAATACACTACCAAAAGGCATTCTATGTACGGGCTGAATGATAGGAAAACCCTGTTCCTATGGCAAATCAATAGTACTAATGGTGGTGTAAGTGCAACTGATGGTATAATGGTAGTGGAAGATGACAAAGCATCTTCAATGTCAGAATCCGATAAAAGGATGTCAGGGTGAGTATCTGAAGACATGTCACTTGTGAACCAGGTCAATAAAATGATATACATATACGGATATGAGTATAAATAACTCGCACAGGGGATGTATAAAACAACATGTATCATGATTATGCACTTATGATGAAATGATGAGATGCTATGATGATGTGGTTATAGTCTAGGGTCCAAGATACATCCTAGTTCGCTATAACCTTAGCTCTGATGCCAATCTGTCACACCCCCAATTTACCTGACTTGCAGCGGAATGGAATACCTGGAGGTGTCTGTCATAGCACCACAGTTACAGTTACATTGAACGACCTAAAGTGTCGTTTGGAAAATACTGCATTTGATCATTGAAATAATTCAGAGTTTACAACATGAGGTCCCCAAAATGTGTTGCAAGTTTACGAAAACAAGTCATACTAGATCAAATGTTTACATAAGTGCATGAAATAATGATGAGACGCGTCGACTCCGCGACTCCATGAAAGTCCAAATGCATGTCACATGAGCTACCTTAGTAACCTGAAATACATTGCTAAAACGTCAACACGAATGTTGGTGAATTCCATAGGTTTGTAAAATGTACTGATGTACGGCCACCACAAGTAAAAATGCAAGATAAAAATCTCGTGAAAATTGTACAATAGCCTTAAGCTCATGACACCGAAGCTATGACTGATGAAATTCTATGCCCCTCCCGAATGTTCTGCCGAAACATTCAAATGTAAAAGACATGACATGCATCCGCTTACTGTTGGTATCCACTACCACGGATGGAGGCGTCACCCTCGATAGATCTATCCACTCACTCTCGCTTAGTACTTGAAATTAACGGTTCATGATGTTACAGGGGACTTAGCACTTGGCAAGGTAACTTAAGCTATGTACATGTTTGAATACTTGGGCTCGTACTGAAATAATTGATGCAATGTATTCCCCCCGTGGGATTTGAAATCAAAATATTGTATTGAAAACGGGGCTATGAAAACTCACCTTAACTGATGAAACTGTGATGAAATGAAATGAACACCAATGAACCATTTGCTGTCGTAACCCAATATGATGGTACCATTGTGGGAATATTTAGATATATTCGTCGTGTCTAAACCGGGTGTTAACGTTTACTATAAATACTTATACGTAAAAACGTTAAATGTACTGAATATATATAAATTTGAAAATCCTAAGAGTGGTATAACATGTAAATGACCTACTGATGATATGCAGACTATCTCCAGTCCGTATGAAATGTCATTACTGATAATGCATGAATTCGCACCCGAACCAATATGGTTACGCGAATTTGAATACCCGTAAACTAAATTTACGATGAAATGTGCAATGCACGTGAATGATGAAATCTTTTCCCGTAATGAATAGTGTTCCGTGAATAGTAAATTTCCCAAAAGTTTCTCAGAATATCAAATTGACCTCGAAAACGATGAATAGTAAACTGATGAATAGTGTTTTGATGAATAGTGTTTGATGAATAGTGTTTTTCCAAAGTTCGGGAAATGACCTGAAATGACCTGAAATGGTGAGTTGTGACATAATCTTAGAGTCGTCTCTAGTGCATGCGCACTCGTTCTTCTAGGTCAACAAGCCCGTTACGTGAGCTTGTTAGAATTCCTCGAAGACGTCATAGACGTTCTGCCCCAACAGCCGTATCTGAGGAACGTGCTGTTTCACCTAAGAAAGTTATCATGGCGGAAGACCGTCCGATGAATGAGCTTCTCCAAGCACCCATTGAGGGTTACGGAGACGCTATTGTTGTCCCAGCCATCGTGGCTGAATACTTTGAGCTCAAAACCGGGTTACTAAATCTAGTAACTTCAAGCCAATTTTATGGTTTTGAGAGGGATGATCCCCATGCTCATATTCGATGGTTTAATAAAATTACTTCAACCATCAAATACAAGAACGTCCCTTCCGAAGCAGTTAAACTTCTTCTTTTCCCATTTTCTCTTGAGGGAGCAGCCCGGATTTGGCTGGAAAAACAACCTCCTCGTTCAATACACTCATGGGAAGATTTAGTTACCAAATTTGTAAACGAATTTTTTCCCCCGTCCAGAACGACAAGTCTTAAAAATGAAATCATCAAATTTACTCAAAGGTTTGATGAATCGTTTGGTGACGCATGGGATCGTTTCAAAGAATTGCTTCGTCGATGTCCTCATCATGGTTTCACTGAATTAATGCAAATTGACACGTTTTATAATGGTGTGAGTCAATCTGACCAAGATTCTCTCAATGCCTCCGCGGGAGGTAATTTTTTGAGCAAAACCACAAAAGAAGCTTTAGAAATCATTGAAAATAAGTCCAAAGTCCGCACTACACGCACAAAGCCATATAACTCCCAAGTGAGTGCTGGTCCTTCTACTTCATCGCCCGTGAGTACTTCTAGCACCGATGCTAAGATAGATAAACTCACGGACGCCATTCAAGCTTTGGTTCTCTCAAACCAGAAAAAAGTCACTTTCACACAAAACCCTTCACATGCTGAAGTTAAAAAAGTGGAAGTTTGTGTCACTTGTGGTGGCCCACATGCTTACTACAATTGTACTGCCACTGATGGTAGTCCTTTTGAAGCCAATGCCTTAGCCGGAACTACAAATCAGGGAGGTAATCAATACCGTCCTCAAATGGAACCAAGTTACCGTGCTAACACACATATGGGACCACCCGGGTTTAACCAAAACCCAAATTTGCAAAACAGAAACCAGAACCAACCTCGAATGAACCAAGGTTATCAAAACCAAGGGAATTTCAATCTTGGACAGAATCAAGGTTTCCACAATCAAGGAAACTTTAACAGAAACAATTTCAACCCCGGAAATCATTTTCAGGGAAATGGTAATCCAAATCAAGGGAATTTTCAGCCACAACAAGGTTATAATCAAAATAACCGTGTCCAAAATTTCCCTAACCAAACACAAGCCATTCTCCCAGCTCCACAACCATCATCAGATGAGTTGTTGAAGCAGTTCATGAAAACTCAAGAAGAGACAAACAGGTTGTTGGTCAGCCAGATTTCTGAACTTAAGAAATCTTTAAATGAACAACCCTCGGGCTCTGGAAAACTTCCGAGCAATACGATCGCAAACCCGAGGGGCGATGCAAAGGCGATCACGACCAGGAGCGGAGTTTCATATGATGGACCTACTGTTCCCACTACCCCTTCTTCTTCTTCTCCCAAGGTAGTGGAAAATAACGTCGAGGTAAATAAGGACGAAGTACTTCCTACTCATAAGGGAGGTACCCAAGACGTCCCACCTCATGTTGTCCCGAAACCCAAACCAAAACCTAGAGTTGTTTTTGAACAAAATGATATTCCAGTTGAAACACCTCAGTCCAGACCTTCTACCTCCTCTATTCCTTACCCCTCACGCTTGAGTGAACAAAAGCTCCGTGAAAAAGCTAGTCACCAGATGGATAAATTCTTTCAAATCTTCCAAGATTTGCATTTTAACATTAGCTTTGCGGATGCTATTATTCTGATGCCCAAATTTGCATCGACAATCAAACACTTGTTAAGCAACAAGGAGAAACTGTTTGAAATGGCAAAGACTCCCTTGAATGAGAACTGCTCAGCAGTTCTTTTAAAGAAGCTTCCCGAGAAGCTGGGAGATCCTGGAAAGTTTCTAATACCATGTGTATTTCCGGGAATGGTTGATTGCTATGCCTTGGCCGATCTTGGTGCAAGTATCAACCTAATGCCATACTCAGTTTGGAAGAAACTTTCTCTTCCTGATCTTACTCCTACCTGCATGACTTTAGAGCTTGCAGACCGATCGATATCTCGTCCTCTCGGCATTGCCGAGGACGTGTTTGTGAAGGTAGGAGAATTTCATCTCCCCGCTGACTTTGTAGTGGTTGATTTCGATGCCGATCAAAGGGTCCCTCTCATTGTTGGGAGGGGTTTTCTTAGAACGGGTCGTGCTCTTATCGATGTATTTGAGCAAGAAATCACTCTTCGTGTGGGTAATGAAGCTGTTACATTTAACCTCGATCAAACCTCGAGGTACTCCTCCAATTATGATTCTGAAGCAGTTAATCAAATAGATATCATAGACATTGCTTCTGAGGAGTACTCTCAAGAGTTTCTTGGTTATTCTCATAATTCTGTGAGTGGGGATGCCACTCCATCATCTGAACCTATCATTTCCGACTCTTCCCCTTCTCTCACTCCGTTTGAGGGAAGTGATTTCCTTTTAGAAGAGGTCGAGGCTTTTCTCAAAAGTGATTCAGTTCCATCGGGAATTGATAACACTGAGATTGATCTGGAGGGAGATATTCTTCTCCTTGAGAGATTGCTAAACCAAGACAATTCTCCTCCACTCCCTCCCGTACAACTTCATAATCAGGAAATCAAATATGTTGAGGAAATTGATGATTTTCCTGAGGTCGAACTCAAGGACTTACCTCCTCATCTTGAATACGCATTCTTGGAGGGTGATGATAAATTACCCGTCATTATTGCTAAAGGTTTAAGTGTTGAGGAGAAGAGTGCTCTCATAAAGGTCTTGAAGTCAAACAAGCAAGCAATTGCTTGGAAACTCTCCGATATTAAGGGTATTAACCCAGATTTTTGTACACACAAAATCTTGATGGAGGATGACTTCAAGCCTGCAGTGCAACATCAAAGAAGGGTGAATCCAAAAATCCATGATGTGATTAAACAAGAGGTTCTTAAACTTCTTGATGCGGGATTGATTTACCCTATCTCTGATAGTCCATGGGTTAGTCCCATTCATTGTGTCCCAAAAAAGGGTGGCATTACTATTGTCACCAATGAGGAAAATGAGTTGATTCCAACTCGGCTGGTTACCGGATGGCGTGTTTGCATTGACTATCGTAAGTTGAATGACGCCACCCGCAAAGACCACTTTCCGCTGCCCTTTATGGACCAGATGCTTGAGAGATTAGCTGGAAACGAGTACTATTGTTTCCTTGATGGTTTCTCAGGATACTTCCAAATCCCCATTGATCCATCGGATCAAGAAAAGACTACCTTTACATGCCCTTATGGAACCTTTGCTTATAAACGTATGCCTTTTGGCTTATGTAATGCTCCGGGTACGTTCCAGAGGTGTATGATGGCCATATTTACCGACATGATTGGTAAAACTATGGAGGTCTTTATGGATGACTTCTCGGTCATTGGGGATTCATTCCAAACATGTCTCACCAATTTAGAAAAAATGTTGAAAACTAAATTGGGAAAAGAGTCATTTTATGGTCAAAGAGGGCATTGTCCTCGGCCATAAGATTTCCAAGAATGGTATTGAGGTTGACAGAGCTAAAGTTGATGTCATTGCAAAACTGCCTCACCCTACTACCGTCAAAGGTATTAGGAGTTTTTTGGGTCATGCCGGTTTCTATCGTCGATTTATACAAGATTTTTCTAAAATCTCACGGCCTATGACTCATCTCCTTGAAAAGGATACTCCTTTTATCTTCTCACCAGAGTGCATCGAAGCTTTTGAAACATTAAAGAAAAACTTACTGAGGCACCCATTCTTATTGCCCCCGACTGGGATTTACCCTTCGAGCTTATGTGCGATGCAAGTGATTTTGCTATCGGTGCAGTCTTGGGGCAACGCAAAACGAAACACTTTCAGCCTATCCACTACGCAAGCAAAACTATGAACGAAGCTCAAACTCATTACACCACTACAGAAAAAGAATTATTAGCTGTGGTGTATGCTTTTGAGAAATTTCGAACATACTTAATCTTGACTAAAAGCGTAGTGTATACGGATCACTCGGCTCTTAAATATCTATTTGCAAAACAAGATGCAAAACCGAGATTGCTCCGATGGGTTCTCCTCCTCCAGGAATTTGATATCATTATACGTGATAAAAAAGGAGCTGAGAACCTGGCTGCTGATCATTTGTCCCGATTAGAGAACCCTCATCAAAATGTGTATGAGAAAAAGGAAATAAATGAAACATTTCCTCTCGAAACACTCAATGCGGTTGCTTTTCGTGGAGATTCTACTACCCCATGGTTTGCCGATTTCGCAAACTACCATGCGGGTAACTTTGTTGTGAAAGGGATGTCAACCCAACAGAAGAATAAATTCTTTAAGGATGTTAAACATTACTTCTGGGATGACCCCTACTTATTCAAAATCTGTGCGGATCAAGTCATCCGACGGTGTGTATATGGACAGGAAGCCACTGAAATTTTTAAGGCTTGCCATGCTGGACCCACTGGGGGACATCATAGTCCTAATTACACCGCCAAAAAGGTGTTTGATTCTGGATTCTTCTGGCCCACAATTTATAAAGATGCCCAGGATCTCATTAAAACCTGTGATGCTTGTCAGCGTCATGGAAACATTTCACAAAGAAATGAGATGCCACAAAATGCTATTCAAGTATGTGAAATATTTGATATCTGGGGCATTGACTTTATGGGGCCATTTCCATCATCCAGAGGAAACAAGTACATACTTGTGGCAGTTGATTATTTATCAAAGTGGGTTGAAGCAAAAGCTTTACACACAAATGATGCCCGAGTTGTAGTGAAATTCCTGAAATCTCTTTTTGCCCGTTTTGGAACTCCACGTGCTATTATAAGTGATCGTGGTATGCATTTCTGCAATGACAAATTTGATAAAGTCATGCAAAAGTATGGTGTAACCCACCGTCTTTCTACCGCGTATCACCCACAAACAAGTGGGCAAGTGGAGGTTTCAAATCGTGGTATCAAAAGGATACTTGAGAGGACTGTTGGTGAAAACCGTGCTGCCTGGTCGGATAAATTAGATGACGCACTATGGGCTTTTCGTACAGCTTATAAAACACCCATTGGGTGTACACCTTACAAGCTTGTGTACGGAAAGACATGTCATTTACCGATGGAACTTGAGCACAAAGCCTACTGGGCTTTGAAACATGCCAACTTTGACCTCAAAACTGCGGGTGATCACAGAAAAGTTCAAATGAATGAATTAAATGAACTACGTGATCAGGCTTACGAGAACTCTTTAATCTATAAAGAAAAAACAAAGAGAATTCATGACTCAAAAATAAAGAACCGCGTTTTTAACGTCGGTGATCGAGTACTTCTCTTTAACTCTAGATTAAAGATCTTCTCGGGTAAATTAAAAACCCGTTGGACTGGTCCATTTACTATCACTAAAGTTTATCCATATGGTACCGTTGAGTTATCTCAAAATGACGGTCCATGTTTTAAAGTAAATGGCCATCGTGTGAAACATTACTTTGGAGAGGACTTCCCAAACATGGTTGTCTCGGATCTCCAAACTTTCCTCATGAAACATTACTTTGGTGCAGCTGCAAGGGTCCACTTCTTTTTAACAGATGACACAAAATGGTCCCAAGGAGTCTTAATGTTTGATGGCTGTTGATGGTTTGATGGTTGTTGATGGTTTGATGGTTGTTGACGGTTTTATGTTTGTTGATGGGTGAAACAATGTTTGAAAGTTTTTGTAAGTTGGATAAACTTTTTTGTAAGTATCTGATGTATGATAAACCAAATGGGTTTGTCACTAGACAATGGTATGTAATTAGCTAATGTAGGATGAACCATATGGGTTTATCCGCAGACAATGTTATGTAGTAAACTATGTAGGTTGACATTAATGAAAGCGGCTTATACGGCCTTATAACAAGTTAATTGGGGATTTAAACCCTTAAGTGTAAATGTTACCAATCCACCCCTGCACCCTCATATCTAGCAGTACAAACCCACCTGCAGTAACGTTTTCTTAGGAGCAGAAACTTTTGATTTTTTGATTATTTTATTTTTATTGAGACATGGGAAGATCTTGTCAAAAAATTTGTGAATGAATTCTTCCCACCTTCCAAGATCACGAGTCTTAAGAACGAAATCACCAAGTTCACTCAGAAATATGATGAATCTTTTGGTGAAGCGTGAGATCGTTTCAAAGAAATACTTCGCAAGTGTCCACATCATGGTTTCTCAGAGTTGATGCAACTCGATACTTTTTACAATGGCGTGAGCCAAGCTAATCAGGATTCACTCAATGCCTCCGCGGGAGGTAATTTCTTGAGTAGAACCACCAAAGAAGCTTTGCAAATCATCAAAAATAAGTCCAAGGTCTGCTCTACAAGAAGCAAGCCGGTTGTTTCTCAAATTAATGTGGGTCCTTCCACTTCATCTTCTATGAGTCAATCTAGTATGGATGCTAAGATTGACAAGCTCACTGAAGATATTCAAGCTTTGGTTCTCGCCCAAACAAAGAAAGTTTCATTTCCACAACATCCTCCCCCTGCTGAGGTTAAAAAAGTGGAAGTCTGTGTGACTTGTGGTGGGCCGCATGCCTACTACAATTGCACAGCTACTGATGGTACTCCATATGAAGCTCATGCTGTAGCCTGGTCCCAAAATCAAGGAGGCAATCAATATCGCTCTCCTATGGACCCTAGCTATCGTCCTCATCATCATTATCCTGGACCTCCTGGTTTTAATCAAAACCAAAATGTCCAAAACCGTGGCCAAAATCAAAATAGAGTGAACCAAGGTTTTCAAAACCAAGGTAACTTCAATCAGGGTCATGGTTTTCACAATCAAAACCAAGGGTTCCAAAATCAAGGTTTCCAACATCAAAATCAAGGAAACTTTAACCGGAACCAAGGTCAGGGTAATTTCAATCCGGGATATTTTCATGGAAACAACAACCCCAATCAGGATAATTTTCAAAATCAAGGTCCCAATCCGAACAACCGAGCTCCAAATATTCCTAATCTGAATCAAGCCATTGTTCCAACCGGGCCTTCATCTGACGAGTTGTTAAAACAATTCACGAAGTCCCAAGAAGAATTGAACAAGTTGTTGGTTAGCCAGATTTCTGACATCAAGAAGTCTTTAAATGATCGACCCTCGGGCTCAGGTACTACTTTACCGAGCAACACGATCGCTAACCCGAGGGGCGATGCTAAGGCGATCACAACACGAAGTGGTGCTTCATATGATGAACCCGCGATTCCTACTACCTCTTCTTCCTCTCCTCCAAAGGTAGTGGATCGTGAACCTGAGGTGACAAAGGACAAGGTGCAAACTCCTAGCCCACGAAGTACAGCACATGTCCAACCTCAGATTATTCCTGAAACCAGATGTAAGCCTGGAGTTGTCTTTGATCCACCAGAAACTCCAGTGGACAACCCTAAATCCAAAACTTCTATTCCTTACCCATCACGTCTCAGTGAACAAAAGCTCCGTGAAAAAGCTAATCACCAAATGGATAAATTTTTCCAAATCTTCCAAGATTTGCATTTTGATATCAGCTTCGCGGATGCTATTCTCTTGATGCCCAAGTTTGCATCGACAATCAAAAATCTGTTGAGTAATAAAGAGAAACTCTTTGAGATGGCAAGAACTCCTCTGAATGAGAACTGCTCAGCAGTTCTTTTGAAAAAGCTTCCTGAAAAGCTTGGAGACCCCGGGAAATTTCTCATTCCTTGTACTTTCCCGGGTATGGTTGAATGCTTCGCCTTGGCCGATCTAGGTGCTAGCATTAACCTAATGCCATATTCTGTATGGAAGAAACTCTCTCTTCCCGAACTTACTCCCACGTGCATGACTTTAGAGCTTGCCGATCGTTCGATTTCTCGTCCCATTGGCATTGCCGAGGACGTGTTTGTTAAAGTGGGAAAGTTCCATTTTCTGGCAGATTTTGTGATTGTTGACTTTGATGCCGATTCTAGGGTCCCTCTCATTCTTGGAAGGGGATTCCTTAGAACTGGGCGAGCTCTTATCGATGTATTTGAGCATGAGATCACATTACGTGTTGGAACGGAAGCCATAACCTTCAACCTAAATCAAACTTCGAGATACTCCTCCAATTATGACTGTGAATCGGTGAATCAAATTGATATCATCGATGTTGCTGCTGAGGAGTATGCTCAAGAGATTTTAGGTTTTATTGATGATTCTTCGAGTGAAAACCTCACTCAATCTTCTCATCCCATCATAGCCAATTCTTCTCCTTCACTCACTCCGTTTGAGGGAAGTGACTTCATCTTAGAAAAAATTGAGGCCTTTCTCAAAGGTGACTCGATTCCCGATGGAATTGATAACCAAGAGATTGACCTCGAGAGGGATATTCTCATGCTTGAAAAATTATTAAACGAAGATCCCTATCCTCTTCCTGCTCTACCACAACAACTTCATAAAGAGGAAGTCAAAAATGTTGAGAAAACTGATGACTTCCCTGAGGTTGAACTTAAGGACTTGCCGCCTCATCTTGAATATGCATTTCTGGAGGGTGATGATAAATTACCCGTCATAATTGCTAAAGACTTAAGTGTTGAGGAAAAGGCTGCTTTCATAAAGGTTTTGAAGTCTCATAAACAAGCAATTGTTTGGTGACTCTCCGACATCAAGGGCATAGACCCTGAATTTTGTACTAACAAGATTTTAATGGAGGACGACTTCAAACCTGCAGTCCAACAACAAAGAAGGGTGAATCCAAAAATTCATGAGGTAATCAAACAAGAGGTTTTAAAACTTCTTGATGCCGGATTGATTTACCCTATCTCGGACAGTCCTTGGGTCAGCCCAATTCATTGTGTTCCAAAAAAGGGTGGTATTACTGTTGTCACAAACGAGGAGAATGAGATAATTCCAACTCGTTTGGTTACGGGATGGCGTGTCTGCATTGACTATCGCAAGTTAAATGATGCCACCCGTAAAGATCATTTTCCTCCGCCCTTTATGGATCAGATGCTCGAGAGATTAGCGGGGAATGAGTATTATTGCTTCCTCGATGGTTTCTCGGGTTACTTTCAGATTTCCATTGATCCGAAAGATCAGGAAAAGACCACGTTCACGTGCCCCTACGGAACTTTTGCTTATAAACGTATGCCATTCGGCTTATGTAATGCTCCGGGCACGTTTCAAAGATGTATGATGTCCATATTTTCCGACACGATCGGGAAAACTATGGAGGTCTTCATGGACGATTTTTCGGTCATTGGGGATTCGTTTCAGTCATGCCTCTCCCATTTAGACAACATGCTAAAACGTTGTGAAGACACAATGTAACAATTCGCAATTTCAGGTTAACTTTTATTCCCGAAAATTTTACTATTCACTTTTTACTATTCACTTTTCACTATTCATCTCAGAAATTTTTATTTCATATTCTCGTAAGTTAAACTATTTTAACGATAATCCGAGAGTTTGACGCTCGTCGGATCATTTCTGCAAAAATCACAAAGCCGTGTCCGAGATTTACTTTTAGGTTTAAACGTCCTTCCAGCATCCCAATATATCCATAAAACATTATAAACAATAGAAATATGATTTTCTCTCATTTTAGGACAATTCCAAAAGTTTCAGAATTTTACGTTTTTCAGTTCAGCGTTTTACGCGAATTACGCGTTTTAGACCCGTGTTTCCAGTTTTTAGCAGGGTTTTAGCACCCGATAGAACCTACCACTCATTTTATATTTTATTATGGACTATATTGACATGTTTAACAATACTTTCAAATTTCATATTTTTACGATACCCGGTTTTACGTTTTGAGGCTTAATCATTTACGGTTAGCGATTTACGGAGTCAAAACTAGCTACATACTTAGGATAATACCATCAAAAGTCCACACCTTGTTCTCCAAGTTCATGAACCGCCACTAGGGGGGGGGCATTCACACTTGTGGCATGATCTCATGACTTTAGCCATTAGATCAAGATTTAATTACAACTTTATCACCAAGTTTATGTAAGTTCCTAGTAACCTTCCTAATCTCCTCATTCATAGTATAAATAGCAAGCTAATCCCTTCCATTCTCATCAATAAAAAAACGCCACAACACAATCCCTAACTCCATGATCCTTTGATCTTCAAACTACAAGTTACACTACAAAGTTCAAGGTCTTAGTATTCTCTACCTAGTTCTTAAATTTGTTTGGTGATTCCATGGTTGAATTAGGAGCTACACAAGGTGATTAGGGGCTGAAGTTAAATGGTTTTCACAAGGTTTATATCATGTCTATCAATGGTTACAAGAGTTATGGTGAAGGGTTTACAAGCATAGGTTTAGTGTCCTAGTTCATATTTGACTTCCTTTCTTAAGTGAAAGCCAAAAGTTGTAAGAAACCCTTATACACTTTCTTGCTCAATATCATTTTCATGCTCTTTGTGTTCTTTTCATGCTATATATGTTCTTGTTATTGTGTTCATGATGTTTAAAAATGGATAAAACGAGTATTGGTATACATATGTTAACTTATGACAAGCAAACAAGCAAACTAGTGATTTTTATGGAAAACCACGACCACAATAGTATAACTTTGATATTTGACACTTACTTACTGTTAAAGAGGACTTAACAAGGAAAACATAGCAATTTGAATCACCCAAAACGAGTACACGAGTCAAAAGTTATGACCATTTGAAGTTAGCGAAACCAAAACGGCAAAACTGCCTAAATAGCATTCTGATCAAATTTTGATTTTGAAAGTCCCACTTCTGGTCCGATTCATCAAAAAGTTAAAACACAAAAGTTGTCCGGAACGACGTTTTCGTTTAGGTAAAAAGAAGCTCGAGCCCTGAAAATGCTTTCCGAGTGATAATTTCTTCAAATTCTTAACAGCCCATTTTTAGACCAAAGTCACTATATTATAGTTATGAATTACTAAGACCAAGAGGTCTAATGACCTAAAGCCAAGACCACAACCATGGCTAAATCCAAGGTTGAGTCTCAAGACCATGGTAACAATGACCAAGGTCACGGCAAAGCCACGGCTAAAGACCATATAACTTTTAAAGATCAAAACTTATATATATGTTATCAAATACTACAATAGTAGGGAGCCTCATGTGAGGAGTTCATTAAGTAAGCTGTCGAGACGCGTTGTGGATTTACGAATTAAAGTGTCCTGGCTCCTCGAACGTTTACTCCATGACTTCTGAATTATGTCGGCCTGAACGGTAGTAAGAGATGTACAACCTATACATGTTTCATAAACCACTTATATTCAAAGACTTACACATTATACTAAAGTACTACATCATGAACATTATGCAAGACATATATAGGCAATTCTTCATATTCTTAGACGTTACTCCAAACCTAAGTCGCAACGTTCTATTATAGGCTGCTCTTAGAGACTTTCGCGATTCGACTACGACTTTCATTTCTCATTACATAGACTTAAGGTGAGTCATAGCCCCTACTCTTTTCGTACTTGTTTTAAATCTTGGGGGGATACATGCTCAACTATTTGGTTACTTGTACAAATACTCAAAACATTTATACTTGATTGTTTTATACTTGATTGTCTTATACTTGATGGCATTATACTTGATTTCATACATACATGACTGTCTTTTATCTTTGGGAAGTGGCTCCCAGTTTTCTTTGGGAAGTAGCTCCCAGTAAACTTATATCTTTGGGATGTGGCTCCCAGTTTTCTTTGGGAAGTGGCTCCCAGTTGTCTTTGGGAATTGGCTCCCAAGTGAGGTCTTCGGAGATGAAGTAGAGACTCACTACTAACTGCTTAATTCTTTTGATGAACTTATACATGTCTTTATTAAACTATATGTTAGCAGTGGGTTGTGAACACACAGGTTACAAGTCTCTTATGGCGGGACTTGTAACTGAGTGGATTCATGATGCCTTTGCTGTGTGATCATTCTTTAAGGCTTTTTCAATTGTTTTAAGACAAACTCTATGAACTTACCAACCATTGTGTTGACACTCTAGCATGTTTATCTCAGGTTAGTAAGGCGATAGCTAGTGCATGGAACTTAGAGTCAAGCTGCATATTCTGAAGACTTACGCTTTTATCATTTACCATTCAAAACATTTTGTATACATTTATGTATCATACTTTCGAATCTCATGTTTGTAACTTTGAATTCATTAATCGAATGGTAACTTTTCAAAACGTCTCATTTAGAGTTCGTTTTCTATAACTTGTACTTTGTATTATGAAGTAGCACCCCAGTGACACAGTCTTCCGCTGCGGTATTTTGGGGGTGTTACAGATTGGTATCAGAGCCTTGGTTATAGAGAACTAGGTTGCATTTAGTGCCTAGACTATAACTGCTATATACGTTGAGACCTTCCTCTTTATTTGCCTTTCACACAATACATACACATATGCTTTTTGGTTAGAGGTTTGCTTAGTTCCACGTTGTTAGATGATGTGACTTTAGTATTATAAGGAGCTCCAGAGATTAGTTGAGTCATTAAAAACATGGAGCTCAGTAATAACTAATTATTTAACTTGATCTTGTGACAGTTCTTGTTTGATGAGACACAAGATTTGAGTTAAATAATATTATTGCTTAACTTTAGGGATTTGATGACTTGATTATCTTACTATCGGCCTCAGAAGGCGGATTTTGTGTCAGAAATTCTTAAGTAGGATGTTTTAGAATCTCCTTATTTAAATGGATTGGGACGCCTGTTCATTTAAATAAAGAAATTGTAAATCACCGAACCATAAGTTTATGAGACCTTACTTACATAAATTTGGACGCTTCTTTATGTAAGTAATGTGTTATAAATAAGTGGGCTTAATTGTAGCCGATACAACTCCTTAACCACAACCTTAGACGAATCAGAGTGAACACCACTATATTAGAAATCCCGAATTCTCTTAGACACACCGTAAGTAGTTAACATCAACAGAACTTCGGGACGAAGTTCTCCTTAAGGGGTAGAGACTGTAACAATTCGCAATTTCAGGTTAACTTTTATTCCTGAAAATTTTACTATTCACTTTTTACTATTCACTTTTCACTATTCATCTCAGAAATTTTTATTTCATATTCTCGTAAGTTAAACTATTTTAACGATAATCCGAGAGTTTGACGCTCGTCGGATCATTTCTGCAAAAATCACAAAGCCGTGTCCGAGATTTACTTTTAGGTTTAAACGTCCTTCCAGCATCCCGATATATCCATAAAACATTATAAACAATAGAAATATGATTTTCTCTCATTTTAGGACAATTCCAAAAGTTTCGGAATTTTACGTTTTTCAGTTCAGCGTTTTACGCGAATTACGCGTTTTAGACCCGTGTTTCCAGTTTTTAGCAGGGTTTTAGCACCCGATAGAACCTACCACTCATTTTATATTTTATTATGGACTATATTGACATGTTTAACAATACTTTCAAATTTCATATTTTTACGATACCTGGTTTTACGTTTTGAGGCTTAATCGTTTACGGTTAGCGATTTACGGAGTCAAAACTAGCTACATACTTAGGATAATACCATCAAAAGTCCACACCTTATTCTCCAAGTTCATGAACCGCCACTAGGGGGGGGGGCATTCACACTTGTGGCATGATCTCATGACTTTAGCCATTAGATCAAGATTTAATTACAACTTTGTCACCAAGTTTATGTTAGTTCCTAGTAACCTTCCTAACCTCCTCATTCATAGTATAAATAGCAAGCTAATCCCTTCCATTCTCATCAATAAAAAAACGCCACGACACAATCCCTAACTCCATGATCCTTTGATCTTCAAACTACAAGTTACACTACAAAGTTCAAGGTCTTAGTATTCTCTACCTAGTTCTTAAGTTTGTTTGGTGATTCCATGGTTGAATTAGGAGCTACACAAGGTGATTAGGGGCTGAAGTTAAATGGTTTTCACAAGGTTTATATCAAGTCTATCAATGGTTACAAGAGTTATGGTGAAGGGTTTACAAGCATAGGTTTAGTGTCCTAGTTCATATTTGACTTCCTTTCTTAAGTGAAAGCCAAAAGTTGTAAGAAACCCTTATACACTTTCTTGCTCAATATCATTTTCATGCTCTTTGTGTTCTTTTCATGCTATATATGTTCTTGTTATTGTGTCCATGATGTTTAAAAATGGATAAAACGAGTATTGGTATACATATGTTAACTTATGACAAGCAAACAAGCAAACTAGTGATTTTTATGGAAAACCACGACCATAATAGTATAACTTTGATATTTGACACTTACTTACTGTTAAAGAGGACTTAACAAGGAAAACATAGCAATTTGAACCACCCAAAAGGAGTACACGAGTCAAAAGTTATGACCATTTGAAGTTAGCGAAACCAAAACGGCAAAACTGCCTAAATAGCATTCTGATCAAATTTTGATTTTGAAAGTCCCACTTCTGGTCCGATTCATCAAAAAGTTAAAACACAAAAGTTGTCTGGAAAGACGTTTTCGTCCAGGAACAAAGAAGCTCGGGCCCTGAAAACGCTTTCCGAGTGATAATTTCTTCAAATTCTTAACAGCCCATTTTTAGACCAAAGTCACTATATTATAGTTATGAATTACTAAGACCAAGAGGTCTAATGACCTAAAGCCAAGACCACAACCATGGCTAAAGCCAAGGTTGAGTCTCAAGACCATGGTAACAATGACCAAGGTCACGGCAAAGCCACGGCTAAAGACCATATAACTTTTAAAGATCAAAACTTATATATATGTTATCAAATACTACAATAGTAGGGAGCCTCATGTGAGGAGTTCATTAAGTAAGCCGTCGAGACGAGTTGTGGATTTACGAATTAAAGTGTCCTGGCTCCTCGAACGTTTACTCCATGACTTCTGAATTATGTTGGCCTGAACGGTAGTAAGAGATGTACAACCTATACATGTTTCATAAACCACTTATATTCAAAGACTTACACATTATACTAAAGTACTACATCATGAACATTATGCAAGACATATATAGGCAATTCTTCATATTCTTAGACGTTACTCCAAACCTAAGTCGCAACGTTCTATTATAGGCTGCTCTTAGAGACTTTCGCCATTCGACTACCACTTTCATTTCTCATTACATAGACTTAAGGTGAGTCATAGCCCCTACTCTTTTCGTACTTGTTTTAACTCTTGGGGGGGATACATGCTCAACTACTTGCTTACTTGTACAAATACTCAAAACATTTATACTTGATTGTTTTATACTTGATTGTCTTATACTTGATGGCATTATACTTGATTTCATACATACATGACTGTCTTTTATCTTTGGGAAGTGGCTCCCAGTTTTCTTTGGGAAGTGGCTCCCAGTAAACTTATATCTTTGGGATGTGGCTCCCAGTTTTCTTTGGGAAGTGGCTCCCAGTTGTCTTTGGGAATTGGCTCCCGAATGAGGTCTTCGGAGATGAAGTAGAGACTCACTACTAATTGCTTAATTGTTTTGATGAACTTATACATGTCTTTATTATACTATATGTTAGCAGTGGGTTGTGAACACACAGGTTACAAGTCTCTTATGGCGGGACTTGTAACTGAGTGGATTCATGATGCCTTTGCTGTGTGATCATTGTTTAAGGCTTTTTCAATTGTTTTAAGACAAACTCTATGAACTCACCAACCATTGTGTTGACACTTTAGCATGTTTATCTCAGGTTAGTAAGGCGATAGCTAGTGTATGGAACTTAGAGTCAAGCTGCATATTCTGAAGACTTACGCTTTTATCATTTACCATTCAAAACATTTTGTATACATTTATGTATCATACTTTCGAATCTCATATTTGTAACTTTGAATTCATTAATCGAATGGTAACTTTTCAAAACGTCTCATTTAGAGTTCGTTTTCTATAACTTGTACTTTGTATTATGAAGTAGCACCCCAGTGACACAGTCTTCCGCTGCGGTATTTTGGGCGTGTTACACACAAAGTTATGTCTAAATTGGGAGAAGAGTCACTTTATGGTCAAAGAGGGCATTGTCCTCGACCATAAAATTTCAAAGAACGGGATTGAGGTTGACAAAGCCAAAGTGGATGTCATTGCAAAATTACCTCATCCCACAACCGTAAAAGGTGTTAGGAGCTTTTTGGGTCACGCCAGTTTCTATCGTAGGTTTATTCAAGATTTTTCTAAAATCGCCCGGCCTATGACCCATCTCCTCGAAAAGGATGCTCCTTTTATCTTTTCCCCCGAGTGCATCGAAGCTTTTGAAACACTTAAGAAAAAGCTTACCGAGGCACCGATTCTTGTTGCCCCCGATTGGGACTTGCCCTTCGAGCTTATGTGTGATGCTAGTGATTATGCTATAGGGGCAGTCTTGGGGCAACAAAAAACAAAACATTTTCAGCCTATATACTATGCCAGCAAAACTATGACCGAGGCTCAAAGCCATTACACCACCACCGAAAAAGAATTATTAGCTGTGATATATGCTTTTGAAAAATTCCGGCCATACTTGATACTGCCCAAAAGCATAGTGTATACGGATCACTCGGCTTTGAAGTACCTTTTTGCAAAACAAGATGCAAAGCCGAGACTTCTCCGTTGGGTTCTCCTCCTACAGGAATTTGATATCATTATTCGTGATAAAAAAGGAGCTGAGAACCTAGCTGTTGATCATCTCTCCCGATTGGAAAACCCCCACCAAGATGTCTTCGAGAGGAAAGAAATTAATGAAACATTCCCTCTCGAGACACTCAATGCGGTTACCTTTCGTGGAGATTCTATTACCCCGTGGTTTGCCGACTTTGCAAACTACCTTGCGGGTAACTTTGTGGTGAAAGGGATGTCCTCCCAACAAAAAAATAAATTCTTCAAAGATGTAAAACATTACTTTTGGGACGACCCCTACTTTTTCAAAATATGTGCGGATCAAGTCATCCGGCGGTGTGTTTATGGCCAAGAAGCCTCTGAAATTCTTAAGGCTTGCCATGCTGGTCCCACGGGGGGGCACCACAATCCAAACTACACCGCCAAAAAGGTGTTTGACTCCGGTTTCTTTTGGCCCACGATTTACAAGGATGCCCAGGAATTAGTCAAATCCTGTGACGCTTGCCAACGTCACGGGAATATTTCACAAAAGAATGAAATGCCTCATAATGCAATTCAAGTTTGTGAAATTTTTGACGTTTGGGGCATCGATTTTATGGGGCCATTTCCTTCTTCTCATGGCAACAAATACATACTCGTGGCTGTTGACTACTTGTCAAAATGGGTTGAAGCGAAAGCTTTACCCACTAATGATGCCCGAGTTGTTGTAAAATTCTTGAAAGCTCTTTTCGCTCGATTTGGAACTCCACGTGCTATTGTCAGTGATCGTGGTACGTACTTCTGTAATGACAAATTTGATAAAGTCATGCAAAAATATGGAGTAACTCATCGTCTTTCTACTGCGTACCACCCACAAACAAGTGGACAAGTAGAAGTTTCCAATCGAGGAATTAAGAGAATTTTGGAAAGAACTGTAGGTGAAAATGATGCATCGTGGTCGGATAAATTAGATGATGCACTTTGGGCTTTCCGTACGGCTTACAAAACACCCATCGGGTGTACGCCTTACAAGCTTGTGTACGGGAATGCGTGTCATCTACCGATCGAGCTTGAGCATAAAGCCTATTGGGCTCTCAAGCATGCCAATTTTGACCTCAAAACTGCGGGTGATCATAGGAAAGTTCAACTAAATGAATTAAATGAACTTCGTGATCAAGCTTACGAGAACTCTTTGATCTACAAGGAAAAGACAAAGAGGATACACGACTCAAAAATCAAAAACCGCGTTTTCAACGTTGGTGATCGAGTCCTTCTTTTCAACTCTAGACTCAAGATCTTCTCGGGAAAGCTCAAAACCCGATGGACTGGTCCATTCACTATCGTTAAGGTTTATCCCTATGGCACCGTCGAATTATCTCAAAATGACGGTCCTAATTTCAAAGTGAATGGACATCGTTTAAAACACTACTTTGGAGAGGACATACCATCCATGGTTGTCCCGGATCTCCAAACTTTCCCCAAGGACAATTGAATTCGGGGATCGAGTCAAACTAGCGACTCAATGAACAAAAACAATAGCACAATACGGGTTTTCACCCGTATCTCTGATTTCCTTCTACTTTCTACCACCCTAGTGTGGGGGAATGGCCAACCCCCCGCTATTTGAAAATGTATATAGGTATATAAGTTCAAAAAAAAAAAAATGTGTGATTGTATGTACAGATAAATAAAGTGAAAAATGCAAAACGTTATTTCCGCAGTTAGTTTCGAATATTATCTTTTTAGGTTCATAGATTCGGCATAATAGCCGGGACTTTGAATATTGAGGACAATATTCAATTCTAAGTGTGGGGGGGAAAATTCTAGCGAATCGCAAAATACTTTCAAGTACCCCCATTTTGGCCCAAAATTTTCAAAAAATTTTCACTTTATTTCAAAATTTTTGTGGTAATCAGTCCGCCGTGTCTAAACGACAAAAAGGATTGGCTAATCCAGGAGCAAACAGCTCTTGGTAAAGATAACTCAAATCCGTTTACGGCTTGCTATTTGCCCAAAATTGTATGGTTCCTCAACTCCCCATATCCTCAAAAGCAAATGAGTTGGCTAGCCCGCAAGATTATGGCTTGTGGTAAAGGCCGTCGAAAAACCATAATTGGTAATCAGCTCACCAAGATGTTGACTATTCCATCAAGAGCTGGCTAGTCCAGGAGCAAACGGCTCTTGGTAAAGACAAATCAAATCCGTTGACAGCTGGTGGTTTGCTCAAAATCACACGGTTATCAGGTGTGCCACAGTTCTTAAACCTGGCTACTCCAGAAGTGATGGATTTTGGTAAAGAGTTCAAAATCCATCAAGTTTTCCAAAAACCCTAGCAATAGTTTAGTGTGGGGGATTGATGAGTGCGCAAACACTCATCATTTTTATCCTATTTAAATTGCCAAAACATACAAAAACTATCAAAAAGTAATCAAAATACTTAAATTACCCCAGGGATTGTGTTTTATGTGTTTTAAATACAAAATGAGCAAAAACAAAGGAAAAACGATCAAAGTTTGCAATATTGGCAGTTTCAGTCCCCCAAGTTTCAAAATTTGTCAAAAATAGTCCCTATGCATTATTTTGAAAGAAAAGTCAACCCAAGTCCTTAAAAAATCAAAAGTTATCAAAAACGGACTTTGGGTGAAAATTTTGGAAAATTTACATGTTTGGTCCCTGGAGTTTGGAAATTTGCAAATATAGTCCCTGGGAATTTTTGAAAATTAAAAAATTGCAAAAATGGTTTTTGGGAATATTAACTTTGCAACAATGGTCCTTGGTGATACTATGGGATAATTACATTTCCAGCCCCTTGGTTTAGTGAAATTTCAAAATTGGTCCTTGTTGCTTTGTAATACCACAAACGGACCCTTAATTATCATAAACCCAAAACCAAACCAAACCCAAAACACAAGCCAAGCCCACCCCCCATTTTCCTTGGCCCATCAACACCCCCAGCCTACTCCCTCCTCAGCTTTGACCCCAACCTTTGACCACCCTCCTGATACGTGGGAATCGCACCAGGCTTTACCTCTCAAGGGATCTTGAGAAGCTTACAACCCCCATCAGGCAGTGTACCTGATCGTTGTAGTATAGTATAGTGACAAGTACCGGAGGATTGATCGTTCAGCTAGGAATAGTGTCGCTAGGATTAGAAAACCCAAATACTAGTTTTAAAGGTGAGGGATGATTATTTTTTATATTTTTATATTTTTTTAGAAAGCAAGTAAAAAACTCAGTTTTGAAGGATTTAGGTGGAATTAGTTGCTATTCAACTAACCCAATACTAAAGATGCAATCAAAATAAAATACTGAAAATGAAAATAAACTAAATTATACTAAGGTTGTGAGCAATAAGTGGAGAAAATGTGTTTACTTAGATTTCACTACTCCCTAGATATCTTTTACACGTTAATTACTTGTTATAGTTGCGTGGATGACGGATTGTATTCCTTAATACCATTCATGGGGTGGCGCACTTAACTCCCCAATCCTATGAGCTCTTATCTCCTCCTATGCCATGCCCAGCACAACCATAGGGATTATAAACAGTGGCTCATGCATTAAATACAACCAATAAAACCTAGTGCACATCAGTACATGTTTCCTAAGACGTTCAAGCATGTTACCATTTAGAGATCTGCCAGTTTTCTTAAGCCTAACATCGAATTCATTCATCCAATACAATTATAAACAAGTAATCAGCACATAATTAATATCTAGGTTTCATTAGATCCAAGCAAACACAAGATAGATCTAGCCTAGCATGATGGAATTAAGACAAGAACAAGATATAGACAACCAACACATAAATATATTGATTGAATTAAAAGAATACTTATCTCAATTACACATGAAAGGTATCAAGGGCTTAGAACCCTTGAAAAACCTGTAAAATTCGCACCAAGTTCGTACTTAGGGTTTCTCCAAAACTTCTCTCTTTTTAATGTGAAAATTAGAAAACTATATATAGGAAATAGATCTGATGGCGTCAAGACAAATCTTGTGACGCCGTCACCTCGCCGCCAAAATATTTCTCGGACTGCCTTGATATACTTTTGACGCCGTCATGTGTTATGCATTTCCAGGCCGTCATGAATTTTACTCTTGATGCCCTACTTCGTGACACCGTCAAATCTGTATTGGGTCGTCATGGAAATTACTCTTGACGCCGTAAAAAATTCCTTCTTGACACCGTCACCTACTGTTCCCAGCAAGGAAAATTAAGACTTTGGCGTTTTCTTCACTTTTATGCTCCAAAAACGTCCGAATTGCTTCCTTTTCCAGATTTCACTCCCAAAGTACCTAAAATCACAAAAGGAACGATTTAGGGCAATATTTGATCAAATAAAGTCAATTCCGGGCTTAAATGACCCCCTAAAAGTGGTTCATTTTTCGCCTCATCACCTCCACATCATCACCACTCACCTCTGCTACCAGCCAAACCCCCCCCATCATCACCCCTATTCTGGCTTCACTACCTGCACACTCAAACCCCCTCCTACTCCAAACCAAACGTAAAACTCCAAAAATACACCCCTGGCTCCAATTATATCAAGAAACAGCCAAGGATAGTTTTGGCGCCAAGAAAATCAAACGGCCAAGATTTAGTGGAATGATCCAATGGCTTGGATAAAAGCTGGGAAAGGACAAAGGGGTCTCCAAAACCCTAATTCAAGCATATATAAAGGAGGAGATAAGCCAAGAAGCAGTGTGTAGTTTTTAGTGTTAAAATTAGTGTCGAATTAACTGTTTTTTAAATCTCAGAGTATGTTTTAGCTTTTAAATTGTAACCTTAGTTATCTCAGTGTACTTTGAATCTTTCTCATTCAATAAATTAAAGTTTCCAAGTTCAATTTAGTATATGCTCATTTATTTTCTCAAAAGTTTCATGCTTTCTGAATTAGTATTAGTGGTTGTGATTATGGACTGAATAAGCTCACATAGGCTCCCCAAAAAGCTTATTTAAGCTTTTAGTAACCATAAAAATCAGCTTAGTATCAAAAAGCAAAAATACAAAAAAATAAGAAAAAAATAGAAATAAAAAAAAAAAAAAAATATGCAGGATCATGAAGAAATGGTTGGAGCATTGTGAATAAGGGATGGCAATGGGTTAGTGAACCTGTGGGGGTTCTATAAGAAGTGACTTTGGTTCTTGTTCTTGGTGATTCAGCTGGAAAGCACATTGTGAGCTAACTCTCATTCTTCATTTTCTTTTATTCCTAGCTTGTAATCTGCTATTGATTGTTTTCTTTTGCTGTTTTCTAATTAGATAGTGATATTGTGTTGTAAAATCTGTGGGTTATTTGTTAGTTTGGATAGTTGTTTACAATTTCTCTTTTAACTGTCAAATATCATAATATGTGTATTTGTTGAGAAAACCAGTGGACTTTGTTGTTTCTGAGTTTAAACAAGTCTATACTTGCATGTTATGATCATAGAAACTGAAGTTGTGAATTGATTTGTCAAATCTCTTTGAAAAACTCAAAATCAGTGGTTAAAAGGGGTGTTTGGATCAGGTTTTATGCTTGTGATCTTGTGGCTTGTGTTGGATAAAACCTGTTAAGACAGCTTCACTTAGGTCTAAGTAGTTTAGTTTAAACATAAAATCTAGTGGTTATAGATAAAAAAGTCAAAATCATTAAGTTGAGATCACAACAGCTTAATTGTTGTGATTTGGTTGCTCAAATCTTGAGAATCAATTCCAAATTAGTTTAGCTTAGTAGGTTTGGTTAGCATTAGGCTTAATAAACATCAATGAGTCATCTGTGATCAATCAAAACTCACAATAGTCAACCTTGCAAGTTTTACTCAAAAAAGTCAAAATGCACATTTCAGATTTTTGCAAAAGTTACAAGAATTAAATTGATTTTTGTGTTTGGATCTGGGGTTTGAAATTGCTTGGGTATTTAGTCTATCAGTTGAACTTGTGATTTCCAATGTGGTTACATTTTTGTGATTTTTTTAGTGGACCAAATTACCCTTGGAACTGACCTGCAGGGCAAGCCATTTGCCCTGTGCATCAGATCAGCCTTCACCCCACCACCTTTGGTGGTAGTTTGTAGCCACCCCAGTGGGTCCCACACCTCAAACTTGGGTTCTCCCAACCCCCCTCCTACCAGGGATTAAAAGTTGACCTTTGGTTTGACCATTAGACCAGTGGACCCCACTTAGATTTGCTCCCCAACTCTGTCCCAAATTTGTCTCAGATTTCATAATAAGCAAGTGCTTATTTGTGTTTTGTGGCTTATTTAAGCTGCTTATTAGGTTGAATCTTGCTAAATATTGATCTAACAACTCAGAGAAACCAGTTTTAACCATTGTGGACCCCACATTACTCCATTTGAGCTTAATTTCATCCTTAGTCAACAAAAGTCAACTATGTGGATCAATAAGCTCTCAAGTGCTTATTTCTGGGTTACATAAAAAGTGTTTTCATAAAAAGTTTTAGTTTTTAGTGTAGAATTAGTTTGGAAAAAGAAAAAACTCAAAAAACCAACTTTAATTATAGTGATAGCTTTTACTTAATAGAAATTATCATTTTAATTTTCTTTTTAGCTTATTTATAAGCAATATATCACTTTTATATTTTTAGTAATTCTATTTTAGGTTAAAGTAATTCTAGAAATTTTTTTAGATTTTTCTTTGGTCTTTTAGTGGTTTTTAGAATTAATTTTAGTTTAATTAATTAGTAATTAATATTAAGTAATTAAATAGCATAATTATATTTTATTAAGTACAACCTAGTTTTTATAATTTTTCTAGCTTTTATATAAGTTAAAACATTTTTATAAATTTTTCTAGAATTTATACTGTTCATTTTCTATTTTTTATAATATAATTAGTTTAATTAGAAATTAATTAGTAATTATAATAATAATTAGTAAATTAGTTTAAAAATACAAAAAATCAACTTTTTATAATTTTTTAGGATTCCTGTGATGGTTAATTAGATTTGTAAAATTTTTCTTAATTTTCTAAGCCTTTTTAGTATTTTTAATAATTCTAATTATTTTAATTAGTTAATTAATAAATATTTAGTAATTATATAATAATTAATAATTAAATAGTGTAAAAATAGTTTTTCTTTTTCTTAAAATTTTCTTTATTTGTTAGGATTGTAGAAATAATAATTTCACACTTGTAACCTTTTCCGTCCATCAGTTATACTTTCTGTTTCGTTCGTCTGCGTACGTTTTTAATTAAAACGTACGTTTTTAGGTTTTAGCTCAAATCTTCTTAATCTCAATACCAGTAATCAATCACATAGCTTTCCTAAGCTATTTAATTTCATAATTCTCAAATAATTCTTATCACAACCCTTTTCTGTGAATAATCACCCGATCACAAGTACGCTAAAGCACAATCCACACCTCGTCGGGACATAACGACCTGGTGATACCCTTTATTACCCGGAAGCATTGGTCTAGGCTCTTTGACTTTGTTGACCATTCCTTGGTCAATATAAGTTGATGGTTTAGCATCAATCAGTCACCAACCACATGACTATGGTATTTTTTCCTTTATTAGCTTTAACTACATCAAGTATATGATATCTTTGTAACATTTTGGATTATCTATAACTTACTCATTTTGTAATATTAAATTCAGATTTTGAAGCCAGACGGATGAACTGGATGTACAGATGGTCGTTTCACACTGTCCACGACCAAGAAGATAGGGCATTCTACCGACCACTGACTGCATGCTTCTGGAGAAATGGACAATTAGTAAGTGTCTTGAAAACTTTGATAGTTTGTCAAATAGTAATTATGCTATAATTTCAATGAGATTACAAACGAAACAACTATCAATCTATAGCAGTTGTAACTTTGTACATTTTGTAACAGACTATACCATCAAAAATTGTGCACAAGTACAACTTGTATGGGTACTCTGTCGCTGTTGTGAAGCACCAAATGATACAGAAAGTGTTCCAAGTACGTGAGAGAACACTGGTGGTACCTGGTCGAGGGAAGGTGAGGAGGAAGGTGTTTATTGTTTCATGCTCTGGTTTCAGGGAGTTGAGACAGGAAGCCGGCTTTGGTGTAGCTGCAAGGGTCCACTTCTTTTTAACATATGACACAAAATGGTCCCAAAGTGTCTTAATGTTTGATGGCTGTTGATGGTTTGATGGTTGTTGATGGTTTTATGTTTGTTGATGGGTGAAACAATGTTTGAAAGTTTTTGTAAGTTGGATAAACTTTTTTGTAAGTATCTGATGTATGATAAACCAAATGGGTTTGTCACTAGACAATGGTATGTAATTAGCTAATGTAGGATGAACCATGTGGGTTTATCCGCAGACAATGTTATGTAGTAAACTATGTAGGTTGACATTAACGAAAGCGGCTTATACGGCCTTATAACTAGTTAATTGGGGATTTAAACCCTTAAGTGTAAATGTTACCAATCCACCCCTGCACCCTCATATCTAGAAGTACAAACCCACCTGCAGTAACGTTTTCTTAGGAGCAGAAACTTTTGATTTTTTTGATTTTTTATTTTTATTATTATTATTATTATTATTATTATTATTATTATTATTATTATTATTATTATTATTATTATTATTATTATTATTTTAACAGAGCAGAAACTTTTGACTAACATAATACAAAATATATCCCAAGTTCTTGTTAATGAACACAACAATCAAAATATTGTAACAATTAAGTGTAAATGTTACCAATCCACCCCTGCACTCTCATATCTAGCAGTACAAACCCACCTGCAGTAACGTTTTCTTAGCAGCAGAAACTTTGATTAACATTAGACAAAATATATCCCAAGTTCTTGTTAATGAACACAACAATCAAAATATTGTAACAATTAAGTGTAAATGTTACCAATCCACCCCTGCACTCTCATATCTAGCAGTAAAAACCCACCTGCAGTAACGTTTTCTTAGCAGCAGAAACTTCTGATTTTGATAACTTTTGATTAACATGATACAAAATATATCCCAAAGTTCTTGTTAATGAACACAACAATCAAAATATTGTAACAATTAATGAGAAAATTTAGCAATGACAAAGTACGGGAATTAAAATTAAAGATATTCCATTAATACTTGAAATGAAAACTTACAAAATACTGGTAACAAAAGGTACACATTCTAAAATTTTACTAATCTAAAAGGATTACAACATGTTTATTCATAAAGTCAAATAAAGTAGTACAAAAGGATTACAATGTTTATTCAAATTACTTCCTAACTCAACTAATACATTTTCTTTTTACCCTTCCCTTTTGAACAAACTTTGGGCATTTTTGGTTCCCATGGTTTTATAGCCTTGTCTTCACAAGTCTTAGCATTGGGCAGGCCTAGCACCTGAACCCTCTTATCAAAAAGCTCTTTGGCAGTTTATTTTGGAGTTTTAACCTTCCTAGCATCTTCCTTTTTGTGCCTGATCTAGAATATCCCTTTGGAAAGTAGTATGCCCATGTATTTGGAAGACCTTCAAAACTGCTTGATATGTGAAATGAACTTGAGTCACTGCTGTCAATTTTAATGATTTCTGCAAAAAAAATAAAAAATATAAAAAGGGGTTAAACTAGGATTTGTGATTTGAGATACACATGGAAACGAGTATAAAAAGGGGATATGGGAAAACCAAACTACCAATGTTTAATGCAGGAAAGGATTGATGTTTCCCATTGGTGGCTTGAACCTTTTCAACATCTTTGGGCCAATCATGATCCTTTGGGACGAGCGTTTGCCAGGGATCAATGCTTGTATATAACTCTTGAAAGCACTATATACATATTAGTCGTCAACAAAGACTAGTCACAATGGAACATGATTGACTTGAAGAAATTTGCAAAATTTCATGATTGACCTGATCCAAATATCCCTTTGGAAAGTAGTCTGACCATGGATTTGATGCAAAAAAATTAAAAAATATATTAAAATTTTAAAAAATATAGTGTAAATGACATAAAAGATAATGTTGCAATTCAGGGTGTGTTTGAAACAACCTTTGTTCTTGGAACTCCAATGGCCACATTACCTGGTGGATGGTTGGTTTTAGATCATAAAAAAGAATGGAATGCAATAAACTAACATACGTAACCCTTCTAACTTCCCACTACTGCTCCTTTTGTCGTTTCAACTCCCTTTGAGCAAAGGACTGAACCAGCCGCATTGCTAGATTGTTGAAAAAACAAAAGAAACAGTATGGGAAGTTAGAATGGAAAGGTATGTTGAAATTCCAAACTCAAAGTAATACAAGCAATCTACAAATGTTGAGTAAAGAATAGAGTCTAAGTAACATCACTCATCTTGAATGCGATAATGGAGTGTGGCATGTCATGAACAGTACACACTATATCATTATTGCATTAATCAGGACATATCTATCTAACGTTGCAGTACCGTCTAATAACCACACAAACGGTAGTAGACGTTTTCCAAATTAAGCAATGGAACCATCTACAATGCTATATAGAGCGCCCTAATCATTGAGCTTTAAGTTATTAGAAAATAGATTCTTACTATCATTTATAATGCTCCCTTAGATGTGATGAACATACATATTAATTATGTAGATTCTACGACATTAGAGAGCTAATTGTGCATGAATGAAATCATATAAAATTTATATTAACAATGCAATGAACTACCATCCTTTCTACCCTAGTCAACAACAACATATTATTCAGCCTTGAATCTCTAACCTACCAACATGCTGGAAGACGAAGACGCTCAATTCAAGCATCGAACCTACAAATTATACTTGATAATTGTTTATGTATTTTGGCAAAGAGTAAAGATTAGTCATCGATGGATGAAACACCAGAACAAGTTTATGTTCATACTTGAAAGTGGTGTCTTTGCATCCATCGATGATACTTCTTCCATCTTTGATACTTGGATATTTTAGCCTAACTATTCGCACACACATCCGTCACTTTTCTTCCTTATTCTCTCAATACAAATGCAACATAATTCTTATACCAGATAGTCAACCTAAGCCTAAGATAAAATAAGCTAATCCAAGCAAACCTTAATATCTCTTTTGCTCTAATTATTCGCAAAAGCAACACAGAATGTTCTTCCTTATTCTATCAATACAAATGCAACGCAATTCTTATAACAGATAATCAACCTAAGCCTAAGAATAAATAGCTCTAAGGGGGTATTTGGATTATATTAATTAATTTTTGATCTTATCAGCTTTTTGAGATTTGGGATCAAAACCCTAGATCCGAGTGAGTTGCAACTGTGAGTGTGAGAGAGAAAGAGAGGATTATGTTCAAGTGTTCGAAGTATGTTTGATAAGAAAGAGAGGATCAAAACCCTAGATTCGAGTGAAGTGTGTTTGATACCCGGTTCGACTCGGGTGGTTCAACCGGTTGAACCGTTCCGGGTGAAAAATGAGTCGATTTAAACCTATTCAACTTGCTAGGTTGGGTCGAAAACGGGTCAAATTAAACTGGGTTAACCCGCCGGGTTTGAAGAGTCCCGGGTCAACCTGGTTTGTGTTTATTTGGTTGTACTTAATTTGATAGATCTGTTTTTAATTGGTTGTACAATGTGAATAAATCATTGTACTTTTAAGTAATGGATAATGTTTTGAAACCCGGTTCGACCCGGGTGGTTCAACTGGTTGAACCGTTCCGGTCGAAAAATGGGTTGATTTAAACTGGGTCAACTTGCTAGGTTGGGTCGAAAATGGGTCAAATTAAACCGGTTCAACCCGTCGGGTTTGAAGCGCCCCAGGTTAACCCGGTATGTGATTTGTATTAATTATTTTAATTGGTTGTATTTAATTTGGTAGATACGTTTTTAATTGGTTGTAAAAACCGAAACCAAATGCTTGGTTTGTCGGTTTCTCGGGTTATACAAATTTACAAATTATTATATATCATAAACACAAAATTATTATATATCATAGTTTTGTAATATCATTTTCTTAAGATCCTATGGTCAAGATCGAGATCCTATAAGATCTTAAGCTTTCAAAGATCCTATGTAAAATCCGGATCGTTTTTGCTTTGTAGTATCGTAAAATCGTAGTGGTGGGCCCCTCGGTATGAAAGATTCATACCTTACTCTTTTGAGGTGTATAGAGTATGGAGGATTTCTATCATTCATTACCGTAGTTGTGGGACCTCTCATATTAAACAAACAGATCTACCAAATTACTTAAAAGTACAATGATTTATTAACATTGTATAACCAATTAAAAACAGATCTACCAATTAAATACAACCAATTAAAACACAAACCGGGTTAACCCGGGACGCTTCAAACCCGGCGGGTTGACCCGGTTTAATTTGACCCATTTCCGAACCAACCTAGCAAGTTGACCCAGTTTAAATCGACCCATTTTTCGACCGGAACGGTTCAACCGGTTGAACCACCCGGGTCGAACCGGGTTTCAAAACATTATCCATTACTTAAAAGTACAATGATTTATTCACATTGTACAACCAATTAAAAACAGATCTATCAAATTAAGTACAACCAAATAAACACAAACCGGGTTAACCCGGGACTCTTCAAAACCGGCGGGTGACCCAGTTTAATTTGACCCGTTTTTGACCCAACCTAGCAAGGTGACCAGGTTTAAATCGACTCATTTTTCACCCAGAACGGTTCAACCGGTTGACCCCCCGAGTCGAACCGGGTTTCAAAACATTATGTTTAATTCCCAAATCTTCAAACTTTTTTATTTTTCGTTTATAACCTATAATTTTTTTTATCAGTAAACTATCTACCGCTATAAAAAATCTCGTTGCTATGAAAAAATTGTACAAATATGTATGAAAACGTAATAAACGTTTTAATACAGAGGAAAACATTCAGAAAAGCTAAGAACATATGAAAACGAGCGAAAGTTGCCAAAAACATTCAAAATGGATGAAATCAGTCGAAAAGGGTCGCAATCGGTCGTAGTCGAACTAAAACGGTCTAAATCCGTCGAAATCTGCCGAAAATTGTCAACGTCGATTGAAAACTAGCGACATCAATCAAAATCGATTGCAAACGGTCAAAAAGGGACAAAAAACGTCACAAGTGGATGAAAACGTTAAAAAAATACAAAACGTATAAAATGTTGTATAGTATTTGTCTTAGTTTACAAAATCCAATGCACATGACCCATGACCCATGTTAATTACCCATTGTCGATCACCAATCATGTATTGGTCGATAACATATATGACATGTCACTACAACCCAATATTAATGCACATGACCCGTTACCCGTGTTAATTACCCCATGATCAACAGTCATGGATGTGACGACCAGTGATAACCTAATGCATATGACCCATATGATGTCAAATACCCATTATTGAATGTGACCAATGATAACCTAATGCATATGACCCATGACCCATGTTAATTATAGCCATTATCACCGGTCATGCATGAACTCGGTTTGAGCTTGATCACTCGAAAAGCTCGGTTTATTTGTAAAGGTGTGTTGTCTTACACAAATTAAAATTGAAATATAATCGCTCGTTTTTGCTTACAAGGATCGGGTTCCTATACGATCTTAAGCTTTCAAAGATCCTACATAAGATCCGGATCGTTTTGCTTTGCAGTATCGTAAAATCGTAAGATCCTAAGATCAGGATCGGGATCCTGACAACCATGCTCAATACATTTATAATTAACTATTTACACTTAGTATGCTTACATACAATATATATATACACAGATATATATATATATATATATATATATATATATATATATATATATATATATATATATATATATATATATAGAGAGAGAGAGAGAGATATATATATATATATATATATATATATATATACACACACACACACACTATTTACACCTAGCAAGGTGACCAGGTTTAAATCGACTCATTTTTCACCCGGAACGGTTCAACCGGTTGACCCCCCGAGTCGAACCGGGTTTCAAAACATTATGTTTAATTCCCAAATCTTCAAACTTTTATTATTTTTCGTTTATATCCTATAATTTTTTTTTTATCAATAAACTATCTACCGCTATAAAAAATCTCGTTGCTATGAAAAAATTGTACAATGATATATATATAAACCATATGCTATATCACTTACAAGCTCGAAAACTCAACAATAACTCGAGTCGAACTTTTATAAGGTCGGCTCGTTTCTGCCTCTTACAAAAGCAAAAAATTAAGATACTTTATGTGTTAAATTTATATGTAATATTTTACATGTCCCCTCACCTAATTGCCTAAAATAAAATTTCCCTTTTAACTTTTTCAAATAGCCCGCCTAAATTTTTTCCCCAAATTTAAATTGCCCATCCACTTAATTTCATTGAACCCGCCAATGTTTTTCAATACTCCATCCCAAATATATATCCACCAAAACTAGATATGGTGTTCTTCTATCTCCTCAACACTCTCCTCACCAAAACACACACACACACAGTGTGCGCAAGTCTGGTGGTGTTAGGACAGGCATATGAACAATACGAGAGATTTACAGGGTCACCTGGTAAGGTTTTAAATGTAAACTTATGATATTTCATGTCTAAAATCTTACCATGTCTTTTTAATTCTCTCATGTAGCATAAATGTTTCAATTCCTGGATTTGGGGTCTCAATTACAATGGCGGTGATGGTTACGACTGATAATATATAGTGGTGGCGGTATTCAGCTCACTATTACAAATAAAAGGTGCAAAATCGATTGTAAGAAAGCCAAAAATCGAAAAAAGACCAAGATCTGACTATCAAAAAATATAGCTGTTTCTAATCCAGTAATTACGTTCGTCTATTTGATATTTTCAGCTTATCTTTTCCATTTTTAGTTGGGTGGTTGGGACAAAGTTACTTGTACCTTTGTAAACCATTCCTAGAGTTTAATCTATACCTTATTTTACATAATCAGGGCTATCAGTTTTGGACTCAAAACGACAATAAACGTTACTTTGAGATCAAGAAGGTCCGCTCGGGTCAGTATAATTTTTATGCTTGGGTTCCTGGGTTCCTGGGTACATCGGTGATTATATGCTTGGGTTCCTGTTTCTAGTCAAGTAGTCACGTTGGTCTATTTGATTTTTTCAGCTTTTCTTTTCCATTCTTAATTCATCTGCATTCTTTACAGCACCTTACGATTTTGTTTCATATGCTCATAGTTAGAGGTGGCAAAATAGCTAGGCAGGTTAGGTAATATAGTTCAAAACTTCAAATTTTGGTAGGGTGGGAGTCAGGATGGATTGGCCCAATGGTGATACACTTATACGTCCAAAGACTCCGAACTTTGTGATTTTGTTTTTAAATAGTTAATGTCAAATATATACAACTCTTTAAATATACATTAGATATAGTAAGTTTTATACCATATAAAATCTACTTCAGATGAAAATACATTGGATCTAAAAAAAGTAAGAGCACAGGTAATTGATCTTTTTTTATGCGTTTTGCCCTCTTTTACTTTCACTTTATACGAGGAAAATACCATAGACCTTGTTTGTGCAGATAGTTGAACCAGTGGCGCATCAAGTGACTCAAAACCACCAAAGCAGATAGTTGAATAAGTGGTGAATCAAGCGACTCAAAACCACCAAAATAGCATATAGTTGAACTAGTAGCGCTTGACAAACTAGATGCACATGACAAAAGACAAGGCAATAGTGTCTCTATGTCAAATGTCAAGAAATAGATGCACCCGTCAACAATATATATGTGGACGTATAGTCCGGACTGGGCCAGGAATGGGCCAGGTCCGGCAGATAGCGGCCCACTCTACGCCTAAACCCTAATTCCATGCCTATAAATATAGGGCTGAGATTCTCTTCTTAAACACAAGACAACAGGTTACCCTAAACCTAACTCTTATAAGCCATATCGCACCGATACTAACTTGTCCGTCGAAGGTGGATCCCGGGGCTACGGCCTAGGGTCCACTCCTATCGGGTTCTCTTTGTTGACAGGTCTACTCAGGGCTTGAGAAGACGACTAACGGCCCAAGGAGAGTCGTCGAATTCAGCCCGCGCCAGATTATGCATCAACAATATATAACCACATACTTTTTAGAGAGGAAGGTTTTCTAGCATATAATCAAGAACTTTATTCCGGTATGCTCATCTACTTCTGTCATGTTGTGTGCTTTGACATTTTCTAGTTCTGCTCTCATCCTGATGTGGTTATTGTTGATATGCAGCAGCCTACATTTTCAAGGCTTTTATATCCAGATGATGAGATTAGATCAATGGAGAAAAACTTGTAAGTTTAACTGCTAATTTTATTATTATGTTAATTGTTTTGGATTAAAAGTTTTCATGATGTTGTTTGAATTACTGCTGCTCATGTTTGTGTTAATATTGCTTAGATGGATTTAGTGCTGCTCATGAACTTCAAAGAAAATGTGCTAAGTATTTACTACTGCTAGTACAAAAGTTACTACTGCTAGTGACAGTTGGTACTGCTCAGAGATCAAGACGGCTCGAAGTTGCTAGCTAGTTGCTTCTGGAAAAGATTATAGATACTTAATTAGGAAACTATTGTAAGCCGACTAGGACTCCTTGGTGTATAAAAGGATGTCCAATTTTATATTTGGTTCAGTTATATACATTCCAATTTTATTGTATTTGAATTTGTTTTGATATATATTGATCTTTTAAATGTGACTAAAAGATGCATATAGTCACACTTTTGGTCACTATTTTCTTAATTCGTTGTGTCACTAAATATTACAAAAGGCCACACAAACATAAAATTCATGTGACCATTGGATGATCAATAATCACGCAAAATACACATTTGTTCACTTTAAACAGCATATGGTCACACTTATTAGCACTTTTGGCCACTGTTTGCTTAATGGTATGTGACTAAGTACCCAAAACAACCATGCTTTGTGTGACTAAATATTAGAGAAGGCCACACAAACATAAAATTCATGTGGCCATTGGATGATCTATAGTCACACAAAATACACATTTCTTCACTTTAAACAGCATATGGTCACACTTATTAACACTTTTGGTCACTTTGTGTTAGATTGCATGTGACTAACTCCAAAAAACAACACCCATTGTGTGACTAAATCATCACAAACGTCACATTTATTGTATATTCATGTGGGCACAGGACGGGAAATAGTCACACAAAATACACATTTACTTGAATATATCATCTCAAATGTCACATATATTATATATTTATGTGGCCAAAGGACGAACAATAGTCACTCTTAAAAAACATTCGTGTGACTATAAGGTGTTTACGGTCACCGATAATGACTAATCTAACAAAACTTGAACCTAATTTGTCACACATATTCGGGGTTTTGGTCACTCTTTTTCGATGGAAAAGGCCACGAACTCAACAATGTGACCATATGCCACCTACGGTGGCGGGACCTTTAGTGACACACAGCGAAAAAAACGTGTGGGACTATATGCATATCTTCACACATTTTTGGCGTGACCAATACAACTTTTTGTACTAGTGATAGTGACGCAGTAGAATATCCAACCTACGTGTAACCTAATTTTAGCCATATACGTGACAACTAAACACCTACGGCATCAAATATAAAAACCAAGTGCACAACTCATACTAATAACATAAGTTAGCGATATATATTGAATTCATTAATACTAGTGATTCCGTAAACAAGTGCATGATAGATCTATCATTTAAGCCTGGCTTTTACGTTATTTTAAAAATAAACACATATTTTATAAACAAACAAATTTCATTTCTTTACTTTATTTCTTTTACAAATAAATACATGATAGATCTATCATTTCAAAAATTCATGATAGAAATATTGTTTCATTTACTATATTTCTTTTATAAATAAAATCCCTACTGCATCACTTTAATCCTATTTACTGCATCATACATTAAATAACATAGAATTATATTCTTTTGCAAAACAAATCATTACTGTATGAACTTACGATCATGTTTAATTTTAATCGTCACCATCGTTTTGATGAAGAATTTAAGCATTTGATTTAGTGTGTGAATTTAAGAATTTTAAGCTTTTGATTTAGTGTGTGAATTTAAGATATATACTAGGTGAAATCTATTTCTTAAGTTTTATTAGTCACCATTCGGCTATTCAATATATATACTGTAGTTCATAAGAATGCATATAGTCCATTGGGCCATTCATTTTTTTCTAGTGCATAAGAATGTATATGTCTATTTGTTAACATGAAATTATTTTATATTTAAAAAAATAAAATAATAAAAAACATTGTGTTTTAAAAGAAAAAAATACAGGTTTGTCATTGAAAATGTATGTTGTCATTAAATCATTCAATTAAACAACATGCTACGTGATTAAATAAATATTTAAGCATTTGTACCGTTATACAAAGTACATTTAAGCCTTTAAATGCCATTTAAGCATTTAAGCATTTGTACCGTTATACTGTTATATATGTTCTTCATTGTAAATATACTGCATCACTATATTTAAAAGTTTGTACCAAATAAACCTGAACAGTTTGTACCAAATTACATTACCATTTAAACGTCATGTAAGTTTGTACCAAATTACATTACCATTTAAACGTCATGTATATTTTATCATAATGCAAAAAAAATTTAAAAACATAAAGAATCCATAATCAATGAACAATCCTAGGACAATCACAAGATGCATTCCTTTAATCCAAAATGATCCCAAGATATTGCGGTTTGCATACTTTATTATCTTGCTTCCTTCCTAGAGAGCTGTTTGGATTATAAAAAATAGAATAAAGAATGTGTTAAACTTTAACACATGCAAATGGTATTACTTGACAAACATGACAAAGATAAATTGTCTACCTTTTTTCTTTATAAAGGTCATTTTGCATCTTGATTGAAGAAGAGATAGCGCTTGTAACAATGAATTCAAGTCACTGAAGTATTTTTTTTCTTCGAAAAATGTTCTCAGAACAAATTTAATATTAGTTTGCCCCTCATCTTCTTGTTGAAGTAGTTTCTGACATGTATACTGAAAAGAAAATATTTAAAATGGTACTTTATTTTTGAAACCTAAAGACATATAAATCTTACCTTTGCAATATGATTTGTGTATATACACAATCCAATTCTAAAGTTAGAGATCGAGGCTGACAACACCAAAGCATAGCATCCATAAGAGCTACATAAAATGATGATTCTCTTATTAAACTCAGGTGTCTCACCTCAACATGTTCGATTTCTTAAGGTGTGGACTGGATCAGCTTTAAGTCCTCAACATCTATGAGCCTCTGTCATTGTTTTCAAGTGAGTAAATAGACATAAATTGTTGATTAAAATATTTTTTTTCTCAAAAATAAACAAATAAGTAAATAAATAAATATGAGAAGATACCCAGCAAATTTGCAACTCTAAAACTTTGAAAATGCCATTTTTCAAGAAATTGTCTCAGCTTCCGGAATGAAAGAATGTCAAAATTCTTGTCTGTCTGACATTTCATATATCCTTTTGCCAAGTATGAATGTTTCATTGACATAGCTTTAACATTGTGTCTGAAGGTTACGTCATAATACTTGAACATATTTAAGTTTGGTGCATTTAAATCTATTTCTTCCAAATCACAATCCGTTTGTAGTTCTAATCTCTTCAAGAAATAATGTGAAAACTTCAGGCTTTTGACAAGAGATGAAAGATTTAAAAACACATTCTCAAAGAACGTGAAGATAGATAAGAAGTCATTGATTCTTTTTAATGGAATCCCTCCATAAAAAAAATGTTGTTAGCTTTTTGCATGAAGCCATAAACATAGATGGTGGTTTGTCTGTATCATTCTTCAAAAAAAAAAACTTAGATTTGGAGCATCAACATCTATTCTCTGAAGTCTAATTTTTGAGAAAATTGTAATTTTTTGAACATTATGATGCTTTTTAACACAAAATGCACTGAAGCCGTAGCAAAATCTGAGATAAATTTCTTCAAGAACCGGGCAACCTTTGATCAAATACTCGATCACACCTTCATCTATTGGGAGCTGTATAAGTGACAACACTCTCAATGACTTTAATTTTACATCATCATCTATCAAAGACGAAGGCAACTCACATTTATGCAACGTTAAAGATGTTAAAAAAGACGCAGACGAGATTGTGTTAGGCAAACGAAACATTGGCAGATTTGTATCTAAAGATACAATTCTCATCACCAACACTTGCAAGCCTTTTTTGATAAGTGATTCAAGCCAATGTCCAAAAAGTTCTATTTGTTCAAGATATAAATATTCTGCATAGATTTCGAGTGTGTGTGCAGTGATGTTTTGTTTGCAGAATCTAGACACAGTATATTCAATATATTTATAAAACGTCTCAATTTCTTGTGAAAAGAAGACAGACCACGCTCCTAGATTGAAATACAAAAGTGGGAAAGAAGCGATTAAAGCAAACCATTGCTTGGACAAAACACTCATTTGAATAAGGGATTTTGTATCCCTGCGTAGATACGATAATATGTGGTGAATAATTGAGTCTGGAAGCATGGCAATTCTGTCAGTTCTATCTATTGTTTTTTTCTCAATCTTCTTGTTTATCCCTACTCAAAAATAAAAGACTTAAATCAGACTAATTAGCAATTAAAAGAAAGACTACATATCAGTTCTTAAAAAAATATTTACAAGCTTAAGATTTACTGCATCAATGCTTAAGTTTTACTGCATCACCGTTTATGTTTATTTTAAAATTTTATTAAATAACGATTACTTCATAATACATTTATTTAAATTCTAATAGTTGTTTTATTTTTTTTTTATTTTTGAAGCTATATAATGGATGATTCAATATGCAAAACATTCGCAACTTTTTATTTATTTATTTATTATTATTATTTTTTTTAACTATGTCAAAACAATTAAATCAAAAAGTATGTTACTAACAAATACCTACTACATCAATTTATAACACATACTGCTTCACAAATTAGAATATTTAACAAATACCTACTGCAAAACCTAATGCATCATGATTAAAATATGTTACTAACAAATACCTATTGCATCAATATACAATACCAACTACATTACAAACGATGGTTTATGAAATCACATAGATAAACAGATTGTAAATAAAGTCAATATAAGTAAATAAAATCATCGCATATTAACTTACGAGGATGTTTAAATTTAATCGCAACCATCGTTTTTTATGAGTTTTAAGTGTGTAATTTCTATTTATAACGTTTTTTATGTCACCATTGGGCTATTCATTGGGCCATAAAAACATTCTGCTCATTGTTTTAGTTGTTGAGCTTAAAAAATAAAGTTTATATTCAAACCAGTAAACCGATCATCTCCTTTCTTTCATTTCTCTCACTGCATATGATATTAAATTCAACGGGGAAGTCAATCAAAATACCACCTACAAGTAACTTTTATATAATATGTTTTATATTTTAATTAATTAGCTTTTATTTTGTGGCATACGAGGAAAAGTGGATGAATATGTAGTTTTTGTGATGTATGAGTATAAGAGAATCAAAATGTAGTTTTTGTTATGTAAATGTAGTATTTGTGATTTACAAATGGATGAAAATGTAATTTTTGTGTTATGAAAATGTAATTTTTGAGTTATGCAATAAACTTAAAACATTGATGCAGTAATCTACTAGGTTCCATTTGGCTTTGAATAGCTTTTAGGTAGATTCAAAACATTAATGTAGTGGTATAAGATTTTCAAGTATAATTAAAGTATAGCGAATTAAAATATTCATAGTGATTCAATATTATAGAAGATTCCATTCATGCAGTAGATTTAAAACATTGATGCAGTAGTTAATTTACATTCTTGTATTTAAAAATTAATAACAAAGATATGCACCAAAAAAAATGTTGAAACACTGGACTTCTCAGCCGACAGTTACTTTTTCTTCCACAATTGTGGAAAGTAATAGTTGGGCCGATTTTCCTGCCTGTTTAACATTTTTTTAGGTCCATATCTTTGTTATTATTTTTTTATGCATATCTATGTTATTAACTTTTCAAACACTATAAAACATTAATAGCAGATTATATACGTTTATTCAACACATTAATTGTTTATAACAAAACATTGTGTTTTGGTGATGAAAATGTAGTTTTCGTGATGAAAATGTATTTTTTATTTTCTTGCATATGATAATAAGTGAAATAAAATGTAGTTTTTGTGATGTATAAATAGATGAACTAAGATGCAAAAAAATTTAAATTTCAACTGTTGTTTTGATTTTTTTTGGGCCTTGGTGCAGTAAACTTAAAACATTGATGTAGTAGTATAAATAAGATCCACTCCAACAAAGTTTCACTAAAACATAAGCATACACGCATTACATATGGAAGTAGTTAATTTGGTTTTTCTACCACAATCGTGACAAGTAACAGTTGTGACAAGAATAGTTTTTTAACAGTTGGTTCTTTCAATTGTTCATATTATTAGGTTATTACAATTGTTCATTATTTTATGTGCTTAAGAAATATTGTTTGCTTGACAGTTTACACTACATTCTAGTAGTTGAGCATAAATTACGAAAAACAAACTGATTTACAATTCGTTGTATATGAAACAGATGAAGAAGAAACAGACGAAGAATTATTGGAAAATTTTGTTCTTAAACATAGGGCAAAAAAAATTACAAACGCAGCTGGAAAGCATACTGAACATACTGCACCAGGTGTTGTCACAAAGAAGAAACTTAAAAAGGAAAAAGTCATGTTGGAAGATAAAGTTATAAAAAAATGTTAAAAAGAATGTACCAAAATCTATCAATACTAGAATATCACCGAGAAGTTTGCAAAAAGTTCTTGAGTTATCGAGATCTGCTCAGGTGGAAGAATTAGAAAAGATGGGATTTGGTGCTTTTCATAGTAATTTCAATTTTGATTCTACACCGTCAGAATTAGGGATGTGGATTGTTAAAAATTTTGATTCAAAAACTTGTTCAATAAAAATGATAAATGGAAGGAAGCTTAAAATTACTCGAGAATTGGTTCATGATGTGCTTGGAATCCCAATGGGGGATATAAAAGTTGAAGCACTTGAAGAAAATTTTTTTTTGAAGAGACTACTACAAAATGGAGGAATCAATTAGAAAGTATTGTTGTTAAACAAAAAATATATATATCAAAGTTGGAAGAATATATTTGCAGTCTAACAAAAGTTGATTGGGAATTTCGAATTTGTTTCATTGTACTTTTTTTCTCTATATTTGGCGAAAGTAACAAAGATGGGGAAGTAAATGAGAGAATTATTCCAATTCTCTCTAGCACTGATAATGTTTCTCAGATGGATTGGTGCTCGTATGTTCTAGAGTGTATCATGAAGTCATGTATTGCTTTTAATCCATATTCATGTTTCAGTGGACCATTAGTTTTGTTGGCTGTAAGTTTTCTATCTTTAATAATAACAAGTACGATGTACTGATTTTTGAGAAATATAAAACTGTGATGCAATAGGTTTTAATGAAATGATGTACTATTTTTAGCAGATCATATACGTTAATTCAACAACATCAGAGACTATAAAGGTGGAAAAAATTGTACCAATATTCAAAGCATGGAGTTCCGAACTGTTGAATAATAGACAAAAAGAAGAACTTCAATTGGGTTTTGGTTGTCTACCAATTGCAGAAGGTGTGGAGGTGATTGAACCGCCGATGGAAATAAATCCGAAAAAGAAGAAATTGATTAAAGAACACAAAAAGAGTTTAACAGGCATAATATATATAAATTTATTATTGATTGAAGCGATGGTTTTACACACACAGAAGGTTATTGGTTCACACACACAATGAGTTTGGTTTTCGTTCTTAACGGTTTAAAGGCTCGTATTTGGATTATTGATTAATTGGTTACGAAGGAAAATTGTTTATCTCTTATTTGAGATCGAAGTGAGGTTCACAAAGGAGTTTACTTATTTCATCATCAAGATTCTTACTATTTATTGGTGACTTGCTTGGATATATGGTTTATGATTGGGACTTGGTTTATCTAGTTTTCATAGGTCAAGGGGTGGATGGACGAAGATCTAGTTAACTATTACTTAATGGAGATACATTGTAGTACTCAGTGTCAAACGAAGAAGTCGTTGTGGATACTATCAAAAGATTTAGAGATTTGTTTCAGCAACACCAAATTCTCTATATCGTTCTTCAATCAACAATAGTGCGAGCTTAAGTAACGAGTTTGGGATATTTTACTTTGGTTTCAAGTTTGTTATATTTGGTTTTCTTCATATGTGATCATTACATAGAGCCTACAGAATTAAAGACTACTTGAAGTAGTTATCATGTTCGTATTAAGGGGAAGATTTCTACATTCTACATGGTTTCTACTACTCAACCAAAGAACTATTCTTCAAGTTACTACTACTTGGTCACAAATACTATTGTAGTCATTTTTTATTAGTATACTAGCAGGTACTATGCTTGTTCATGGATGGTACTACAAGGTGTTTGTTGCTTTGGTGGTTAGTTATTCGAAAAGTTCTTATGGTTACTTCAAATGGTTAACACTGGGATTTCAAGGGAAGCATTTTATATAGTGTTTAATCATTGACATGCATCACTCGAGGGGAAGGTTTTTGCTATTATGAGTTGATATTACTACTGCTGGTTTAAGTTTCTATTGTCTTGAGTTCATTTTTAATAAGCATTTTGGTGTACTTCATAGAGGGTAATTCGAGACTTTGAAAGACTGGATTGGAAGTGTAATATTGGTTCGTGGTTGTGAAGGTCAAAGTTGCTTCTACTTAGTTTCCCCTAGTGGATTATGACAAAAAGGGGAACAAGAGTTTACTTGAAGATTTGCAACTTGAAGATCCTAGGTGGTACATGTTATTTAAGTTCACGTGGTGAGCTTAAGGGGAAGATTATTTCATTCATGAAGATCAAAACAAAGGTTTTGTAATTATCAACTAGGAGAAGATTGTTGGGTTTTATATTTGAGTTGATAAATACAAAACTACAAGTGAAGAATGAAAAAAAATGCAAAATACAAAGGAGTTTCTTTACAAAGAAGTTTTTACAATTTTGTTCTTCGTAGTATTTTGTAAACCCTAATCCTCTAGTATATAAAGAGGACATGGGTCATTAGGTTTGGTGTGCACAGAAATATGTAGTCGACTAGTAAAGGTGTGTGTGTGTCTAGGCATCAAGTCCTCTAATGGACGCCTAGGGTTTGTAATAGTAGTTGGTAGAGATTATGACGAAGAAACCTTGTTTCAATAATAATGATGTTTGTTTATTGATTCTTATGAAGTGGTTACTCTCAACGGCTGGTAAAAAATAAGGTCATTGTCATCTCACATGGGTTGGCATCATATATTGATTCTTATGAAGTGGTACGTATATTTGAGGATCTGAATGTTTGTTAGAAGATATGAAAGTTTTGGTTCTCGAATGGGTATTACACACACTGATGATATTATGGTCATGGGATACAAGTAGTGAGGGGAAGACAAGTGGTTTTTTTATTGTTCGTTATTCGACATTAAATTTATTCTTGGTTTGAAGGGTGATAAATACACACACAAAAGGATTTTTGGAGTTGATTATTGGTTTCACACACAGAAAGGAGTTTTGGTTTCGGTTCTTAAAAGATTTATGGCTCGTTCTTATTTGATTTAATTGATTACGAAGAATGGTTTTTACCACCTATTTGATGATGAAGTGGAGTTTCACAGGTTTGTGTTTTATCATACCTTTTAACAGGAGGTAACTTGTTTGTGCGTTCAAGTGACTACGCATTGACAAACACTTGAAGGAGTTACGTTATTGTGCTTAGTGTTTATTGTCAAGTGATTGGGATCTCCCTATACGTAAAGTATACGTTCGAAGTCAGTGTTAGTACAAGATATAAGATACAAGTTTGGGTTGTTCTACTTTAGCATCAAGTTGGTATTACTTAGTTTTCTTCATCAGTGATCATTACATTGAGCCTATAGAATTGAAGATTCAACAAATGGTTAACATATGGGTTTCAGGGGAAGCTTAATGTTTAAATGTTTAACCATTTATGTGCTACATCAAGGTGAAGGTTTTCATGATTATTCGTTGGTATTCTTACTGAAGATTTGGGATTTTTATGTCTTGAGTTCATTTAATAAGTAAGCGTTTTGGTGTTCTTAATGGTGGGTAATTAAAGACATTAAAGGACTAAATTGGATCTATGGTACTGGTTGGTGAATATGAAGATCAAGGTTTTTCTACTGCTAGTTGTTATTACTACTGCTGGTTTTGATTTCTATTGTTTCAAGTCCAGTTATAGATGCAGAAAACTTAATGGTGGGTGACTTTGAAACATTGGAAAGATATATTGGATGTGTATTATTGATTCGTGGTTGTGAAGATCAAGGTTACTTACATTTGTCTCCTAATTGATGATGCCAAAAAGGGGAAGAAGATATACATAGAAGCTGCAACTTGAAGAGCCTTGGTGATATAGCATTGTTTAAAGGGAAGTTCGTTATCTTTCTTACATAATAGCTTCAGGGGAAGTTTGTGATTACTTGGTTTTGTCTTTTTGGGTAAAAGGGTTAATTCACCCCGGTAAAATTCATTACACCAAAAAGCGTTGAAGTACATAGGATGAGGGTTACTTCCCTCATCTCAGTCCCTTAGGACACTTACAGACTCACATATAAGAATGGCACGCCATTCTTATAACTTACATGGAAAATAAACTTACATTGAACATAAACTACAACGACTATAAAAATAACACAAATAAAAATCCTTGAATCTTCAAATCGTCATAGTAGTTCAAACTTCCAGCTTCAACTAATTGTGTCTTCTATCAGTATTATGCAAAAACCATAATCTAATAACCTAATAAGAGTGACTTCCGTAGCAAATCAAACTTGAAGCATAAACATGGTCTAAGCGACCCAACCTTCCAGCATATCTGAACTTGAACCAATCTTCCAACATATACGAATGAAACACATGAAGACTTGAACCAATCTTCCAACATATACTTGGTTTTGTCATATCAACTAGGGGAAGATTGTTGGGATTTATACTTGAGTTGATATTGACAAAATATGAAAGATTAAGGGCTAAAGAAGATAAAGTGAAGAATGCAAAAGACAAGGGACTTGCTTTACAAAAAAGTTATTACAATTTAGTCCTTTGTAGTATTTTGTAACCCTAGTATCTTTATTATATAAAGAGATATAGGGAATTAATTTAAAGGTACATACAAGATGTAAACCAGTAAAACGTGTGTGTATGTGTCTAGGGCGTAAGTCTTGTAAACGCCTAGACTATAGTAGCATATGTTTTAGCCCCAAGATCATTAATTTGATCCTGTTGTTATAAACGTCTTACCATTGATCAGGTAAGATTGGGGCATGTAGCAGTCATTGTATAAAGATGATGATGAAACCTTGTTAGGCAATAACAAAGATTGTTCTTATTATTCCGCTGTGCATTCTATTGTTCTTTGTTATTTTTCATCCTAGTTAAGCCTAGATCAGTTCTTAATAATAAGAAGCTTAACAATCCTAGATCTTGCCATAAGTGGATATCTACTGGTAGAATTTTTAAGGACGCTGGACTTAAGTGGATACCTACCGGAAAGATGCTTACCAATGGCAATACCATGGTTGACCGTGAAACCCCCAAGGGTTTGGATGCTCATGTTCCTAACCCATATATATGCGATCAAGTTTGTATTGTTAGTGCAGGTAGTCCTTACTCAATTGCAGGTACATCGATCATTCACTACATAAGAAGACTCAAAGTCTGGAGGCCTAAAGCAAGCATATCTCCTGCTTCAGGAGGTCCGGAAAGTCAATGTTGATGTATGCATGCATAATGACATCTATTCACATCAGTTCAGGCCTCGCTCTTCATCATTATGACATCTGAATACATCAGTTCAGGCCTCGTTCTTCAACACACGACATCTGTTCACCTTAGTTCAGGCCTCGCTCATCATCATTATGGTGTCTGCTGAAAACACTTCAGGTCCTGTTCATCAAAGAAAAGAAAGGTGTACGATTCATTGGCGTTATCTTCGAAAGAAGAGAAATCTTCTTGTTTTGACCATTCTCTACAACATGCTTCATGCTTTCTCCATGTTCGTCCAGTCATCAGGTGGATCTACTCATCTTTTCTCGAATTCAGATTCGCTTGTTCAATCAAAAACGGCAACCTCGTATGCAATTTTTGAGGGGGGGGGGGGGAAGGTGAATAAACTACATGATTGAGTGTATTCTTATTCACATGCTCACTCAAAAATGGCAACCTTGTATGCAATTTTTGAGGGGGAGAAGTGTGAATAAAGTACATGATTAATTGTATTCTTATTCACTTGCTCAATCAAAAATGGTAAACCTTGCTTGCAATTTTTGAGGGGGAGAAGTGTGAATATACCACATGTTGATTTATGATTGAAGAATGGTCATACGACTCTCCTCCAACACCTAATGTTCTATTCACTAAGGATGACTTGGATTTATGTTTGATGAATACTTCCAAGCTTCAACGAATGTTTATCATCTAGTTCCTGAAGCTCTTGCTCCGGTTCCTGGTGACTCAACTGGTTCACCTTCCTCAATCTCCATTGATCAAGATTCACCATTTAGAAGTATTACTCAGACTACTCAAGTAACCCAATCTCCAGTTATTCCTCAAGGTGTTGATGATGACTATCATGATTGTGAAGTTGCACACATGAATAATGATCCGTCCTTTTGTTCCATTTCATCACGGATTGTTGTTCCTCCAAATGTGCACTTTATAAATCAACCACAAGAACATAATGGAAAATGTCGATTATAACGTCAAAACGGCTAAGAATTTGGACATGGAATGTCAAGTATTCACGGAGTTTATTTGGTATCCCTTATTTGAGATTGAAGTTGACTTTCACAAAGGCGTGATCTTATTTTATCTTGAAGTCGGGGTTGGTTGGATGAAGATTCTTCGAGATCCTTGCTTGAGCTTTTACCTTTTCAATGACGAAGACTTGGATATCTAGTTATTTTGGTGATTCTTCATTTTATTACCATAAAATAACTATCACTTTAAGGAGTGTCACAACTCACACGAAGTTGTCGGTAGTCAAGAGGTGATGTACGTCTTATACTTGATTGTTGGTTGGTTGAAGAGTATAGAGTACTTAGGGGTTCGATGTTGCACGAACTCTCTACACTTTTCTTAGTTACACACTAGTGCAAGCTTAAGTCATAAGAATGGGGAATTCTACTTCAGTTTCAAGTTTGGTATATTGGGTTTACTTCATCAGTGGTCACTTCAAATAGCCTACATAAGGAGTGGTAAAGATAGTTAGAGAGAGTTTTTTGTAGCAGTTGATTCTCACCAGATCTATTTAAGCCAATTTAGTTCTTCTCACAAGATTTCAAGTAAGTGTGCGTAAAATGTGTTGCTGATTCTGAGGTATCAAAACCAGCAAGGGGAAGGAGACATACATCTGAATGCATATCAAGTACACGTGATGAACTTAATACTTCTTAATTGAAGTTATCCCGGGAAGATAAATGTCATAACCGCAGATAAACTCAGTGTTTTAACTCGTGGCTTTTGGTGTATCATTCCAACTACTTGGGGGAAGTGGTCTCCTGCTACTTGTGGTACGCATTACTTCGGCCTTTAGTAGGAAGAAATATGTGAAGAATATTGGGAGCGTGAGATGATACTGCATATTGACATCTTCATATGAGCTGATATGATTTATGGTAAAGTGCTTCTGGTTAATGATTCATGTACACATTGTTATGTTGATTCCGATGAGATCGCAACCATCAGGGGAGAGATTTGTGTACATCAGGGGCGCACAACAGGTTCACATGACCGGGCTTGATATCCGAAGAGAGGGTCAGTGCTTCAACCTGTTACTTTTGTGTCATCGTTTCTTCTTGTGTTGGATACATGCGTACAATATGGATTGAGTTGGTATGTGTAAGATAACTGGAAAGCATTTGGTGAAATGAAGATGTTGATTTCTTATTCCCCCGAATACACAACTGCTCCAAACCTTAGAGTAATGTGTACATTGGGGATGTACAACAGGGTCATGTGATCGGGCTTCATCATACATTCCGGGATTGATAACCGCATAGATGATCCGTGGTTCACCTTGTTACTTCGGTGCTATCATTTTATTTGGGTTTTTGAGCGTCATATAATGAGACTTTTTGCATCACTTCAACTACTTGGGGAAGTGGTCTCATGAAGATGACTGTCGGTTTGGAAGGAAGCTACCAAAGCATCACATTGAGAAGGCACAAGTTCAGACGATTATTCGTAAGCCTCGAATGCTTTGGTGGTGAAACTTTAAGAGATGTTGACTACAGACTTCTTCAACGTACATAATGATATCCTTTTAGTCTTCTTGTCAACATCTTCTTAAATTGAATAATACACATTGTACATAAATTATACCCAAATGTAAATAAAATTATAAAACCTACAAAACCCATAAAAATCAGAAAATTAGAAAATACCAAAAATACTTTTTTTAAGGCATGTCTTCTAGCATCGATAACATTTACGGTCCTAGAAATGTCATTCAATAATGACACGGGTCTTTAAATGAAGTTCGAACAGAAGTTCAACGAGTTTTTTTCAAAACATGCCTAAATGGCTTGCAGTCATTTCAGAATGTAACCCGCGCTTAAATTATGGCTTGCTATTACTTCAGATAGTAACCCGCTTTTCAAAATAAGGAAAACACATCGCCAAAAAGACGGTTGTTCCTAACGATGGGTGAACCTCACCCGGGCATGGATTAATTTACATCCGTGCACCCTCGATCTGATGTACGTTTCAGTGCATCTTTTCTTGTATAAGAAGAGAAGTCTTCTTTGCGTCTCAATTACTTTTCCTGCTATGATTCTTCAGGAAAGTATTTGTACAAAACTTGGTGGTACCATGAATTTTTTTTTAAATCAATCAGTGTTGAATTTTTCATAAAATTTATCACTCAAATGGGTCATTGATTGAGGGGGAGAGTGATTTCAAAATTTTATGTATCATCAAAACTCGCCATTTGGTACATATCAAGCAGCTTTCAAATTGTGATGGTTATGTGTCAATACATGAATTTTTCATGAGTTTCTCATTGAACTCCATATCATTTATAAACTCATCAGTTTTGACACATAACCGTCCCCCTCACATATTGAGGGGGAACTCAACAATGTTCCACTTATCAGAAAGATTAAACCAGACCACATTTTCTCCCAAAAGTTTTCTAACTATTTAAATCAATTGAGATCCAAAATCTCAAAATATTTGATATTTTTCATCGGGGAAGAGAATGTGACTTAAATAAGAAATCTGATAAAATGTGATCTTTTGTACTCAAGAATATGCTCCCTCATATGTGCTAAACTCTTTCATAATACCGATGCACATATTAAGGGGGATCAAATGGCGTTTGTGGAAAGATATCAAAAGACCGACCATCTTATTTAATGCATGGAGTTATAAGGATGGTAAGGTTAGGTATTAGTTCCCATGATCCACCAAAACCGGAGGGATCTTCCCATGGACAATCCTCTAGTTAGAGTAGAAGTCCTTAGGAATGATGAAAAAAAGGAGAAAAGTGAGAAAGGGAAGAGTGCCGACTAAGATAGAGCTAGGACTGGAACAAACCCAACAAGGTTCTAGTAATGAAGTCTCGGTAAGCACTGAAGGGGTTGAAGAATGAAAAAGAAATATAATGAGAAAGGGTGAAAAGAAATAGCCCTCCATATATTCGACCTTTGGGCAGAAACCGGGTTCAACTCATATGCTACTGGTTGTTGCTAAGGCGACACCGGTATAAAAGACAAGACGTCATGGACCCAGCGACACACTGCACCAAACTTCCTAGCCACTCAAGTTCTCTTAAAAGGACTTGTTTCATTCTCACGGGGAACCCTGCATAATGTATCGACCGCTCATTGTGAACCATGTTGATACTAAAACAGGAGACACCTCTCTAGTCTCCGGGAGCGGACCAAAACGCACTATTGTGTCTAGAGCCAAGAGATCATCCATAAATCTCATTAGGACACACTTCCAATATGCGTACTGTTTCATACACCGTGGAAAGTAAGATAATATATTAAGTGTCCTACGCATTATCCTTGTGGTATTGCCAGAACATCTGAGTGATATGCAATTATTCACTATGACGATGGAAATCCTTCTAGAGTGAACATCATACAAGCTCTTGGTAGGTGACATGTGAGATCCATCATGGATCAAACTAGTGACAACTGGAAAACAACAATGGGGCGATTCACATTTTGAATCAAACTTGTTCCAGGAAATGGATCGACGGATGCTTTTGTACAAAACCATTCAATGTGCTCACCAACTAATTTTCGAGCACATTGGTTGTGTATAATTTTTCAAACAAAAGTATTTAGGATGGAAATGTAATTCAAGCTACAAAACTCACGTCGTGTCACAAAAATGTTTATTCAGTGATACGCGAGTGATTTTTCTAATCAATTTCTCATCAAGCAGTGAATTTTATATTCACCGATTCACTCTACCGTGCTGTCTGCTTTGAGACGTTCCGGTATGAGAACATGCTTAGTATGATGATTCTGAAGTAAAGTCTTTGGAACATTCACTACTACAAGTTGGAAATTCCTGTCAAGGAAAGTCTTCTTTAAAGAAGATTCTACCTGATCACAGGTCGGTCCTCACGGATTCGAAGGTTAATCCAACCACCTAGAGTGAGGGACAAAGCCATATTTGCTCTCTGACTTTATTGCTAACTGTTTTATTTCAGATATTCATATAAAGATGGCGATGGTGGTTCCTAATTCTAGTTGAATCGTGTCAATCCACACCTCATGCTCACACAACCAACTCATTATCCATGAAGATCATGAATGAAGAGAGACTTACCAACAATGCTTCCAAAACTCTGATGCAAAGTCTCCTAATCCAGAAGAGTGTGAGCATGATGGCCCTAAAGTCACTACATCACATGAAGGTGATACAACTAAGGATGAGCTTGGAGATTTATAGTGGCTGATGATCTCAAGGAATACTCAAAGATCTCACATACCAAAGGAACATTAATCACAAGATCATTGCTTGAAGTACAAAGTGTGCTGAACATGAAGAATCAAAAGACTACGAGCTACAAGATTTCAAGAATTCTAGAATTCAGGATTTGTTTTCTGGGGTGACCTCCCTTAGGGGGAGATTGTTAGGAATATAAAGATTCTAGTTCAAGACTCGGTCACCCCGATTAATGTTTAGCATTATGTAGCTCGTAGTAGTAGTAATCTATTAGTTTAGTTATAGTAATATTAGTTTAGTTGATGTAGTATTTGTGGAGGACGGAAGGGTCTTTACCCACTGTACACCCGATCCACAGCCCGTAGGAGGTCATTTTGTTTGTAACTATAAATACCCCTCTCCACATGTGGAGAGGGTTGGAGCTTCTAATCAAACAATATATTTTCTCTTTCCCTTTCTCTCTCTAGAACTCCCAACTCTCTCTCTTTCTCTCTCTAATCAAACCATACATGTTATAATTATTCATATGCTACAGATCTTATAAGAAAGATTTACAAAGAGCTATGACAAGACATGTATGATGCAATGCATGATGTAGATGTATATTACATAATTTTAGAATTTTACTAATAAGAAAGTAAACTTGTAAAAGTATTCTTGTAGCAACATGAATCAAGTGATTGAGTTACTAAAGATGTTTGAAGACACACAACTCAATAGAACACAATATTTAGTAAAACTTACTAAATATGTTTTGACACTTAATACGCCATCAACATTGTTAGAAGAACAATGAATCATGTAGCAAATGTAATGTTTACTTAGGAATAAAGTTTCTATATATGAGACTTATACTATAGTTATACTTTGCTAGAAAATAAAGTTTATACTTTGTCTACATCAAAATATTAGCAAAGATCGTAAAATATAAATAACGTTTTTAGACGATAATTTTATTAACACGATCCATACCATAAGGTTCTTTATTGACTTCATTCCCTGAACGGGTTCTCCTAGTATCCTAGGTTCTAATAAAGAGATGCTCACGAATGACTTCCTTGCTAACAAGAGGAGTGTCATATGGATGGATATGGTCAACGACCGAGTCAAGAATTGTGAGTGGCCACTTTGTAACACCCCCATTTTCACAGATAGCAGTGGATTGAGTGTTTAGAGTATTACATCATGGAAACAAAGACAAGATAATAGAAAACGACTCGAAAAGAGACATTTTTGAAAAGGAGTTATCATTCATTTATTCATCAGAGTTTTTACAGTAAAAGATATACTTTACCAAAAGAGAGGTCCCTAAGATACGTTTTGAAAGCAAAAGATGAATGATAACTATACTGGACGTCCTCATGTCTAGTGCCACTCCGTGTCAGGGTTCCTAAAGTGCTCATATACCTAGGATAACATGCTTAAAGAGTCAACACGAAGGTTGAGCGAGAGTCATAGGTTTAAGTAGATAGAGAGTGAATACAAGTTCCACAGAGTTCTGCAGAAACCCTATGTGTGGAAAAGTTTTAGAGATAGTTGGTCTATTGCACTAAGCTCATGAACCATACGTTAATGGTCCAGATCATGGGGTATGCAGACTAAACCATGATGTGACGGGAAGGATAACTTGCCAAAGTTAATCCTTCAGAGAGGGTTCAAATATAGTACTTATTGGTACCCAAGACACAGGTAAACCAACGGGAGTTTTCAAACTCCAATAGATCTATCAACGATATTCGCGTTCACTTGTATAAAATATCACAAGCGATTAAATTAATGAATTTTGTTATGTAGGGGTAGCAGATAGTTTACTCATGCAACAACCATAGAAAAAGACTTGTATTCGATTTAAAGCATGTATCCCCCTCACAGGGTTGTAAAGCATTTAAAAGTAAGGTTATGAAAACTCACATGGGCCTAGGGTAAGTAGTGTAGGGTTTAGACAGCTCACTCATGTATCCTGGGGTAGTGTAGGGGTGTGTGTGTAAATGTCAAGTCTTAGTCCAGTTTTTTAAGTAATCACTCTTAAGGTTTCTAGATATAACATAACACCGTTCGGGTCATCATAATTCAGAAGTATATGACTCCTCACATGAAGCTCCCTACTATTGTATTATGTTATTAACATTATATCATTCGGGCCATCATAATTCAGAAGTTAATACTCCTCACATGAATCTCCCTACTATTGAGTTATGTTGTTATTAAGTTTTAGTTATAGCATAACGCCATTCGGGCCATCATAATTCCGAGGTCATGCAATAGTCGTTTGAGGAGCCAGGGCACTTTAATTCGTAAACCCAGCAAACTCGTCAAAACGAAATATCCACATGATACCCCTCACATGAAGCTCCCTACTATTGTGTTATGTTTCTAACTCAAAATAGGTTTTAATATTCTATATGAAAATAGTCCGTTTATACCCTTCAAGTTTACATATTTACACTTTCTACCCTAAACTTATAAACTTATAACATTTAAGCATATAACTTTCTATCTTTTACACAATTGGTCCCTATACTTATATATTTTTGAGAAATGACAGAAATAGTCCTTAAGCTATACGAACTTTCATTATTTACCCTTTATACCCTTAACTTAATAATATTTTCAAAACTAGTCCTTTTAAGTTTATAACTTATTTTACTTTCTATCCTAAGGTTTAGAACTTTGAAAAAAGAGTCCTTATACTTATAACTTCTAAGAAATGTCAAAAATAGTCCATGGACTTCATATTTTCATAAAGTTACCATTTATATCCCTATGCATGAAAACTATTGCAAATCTAGTCCTAAAATCAAGTCAACAATATTTTTATGAAACAACTAAGTTTCCTAGATTATGTTAAGCTAATATATACTTAACTAAGTCTCCTAAATCATATTATAGCACATAATAAGGCAATTTGGCATATAAACACATAATTACCTATAATTAGGGTTTTAAAATGAAAACTTCTAAATGAAAATGATCAAGGCTTATCTAAAGGTTCTAAGGCATATCCTAGGAGTCCTATATCAGTACTAAGGCTATTAGAATCAAAGTTGAGGCTTACCTAGGTCGTGGGAGGTGCAACGTGGGAAACTAGGGTTTTCTATGCCAAAAATTTAACTCGACAAGGACTAGGGCTTTTCTACTCGACTTCTAAGGGTCTTAGGGTCTTAGTACTATAGAAATGTTTAGGTAAATAAGAGAGGGGAGGTGTGAAGAGAAATGGTGAGGGAAGGGCTACTATTTATAGTGTATTGAGTGGTTTAAGTGTCAAAAGGCGCTGCTAGGTGTCAAGGATGGGGGGGGGTTGACTCATGGTAGCTAGAGGTCGATGTGGTGAAGCTAAGGGATGACTAAGATGAGCTATAACTAGCTATGGGGCTGTCCTAGGGTGTTTGTCGTTGGTTTTGTGTCGCGACCTAAGTAGTACACAAGTAGTTGATGCACCTACTTGTAAGCTACTTAGGGAGGAGCTAGGGTGTGTTCTTGTTGTAAGAAAGGTTCTAGGATGCTTTCTTGGGTGGTTTGAGGTGCTATAGTAGCTTGGTTTAGGTGTTAGGTTTAGTTTTAACCTAGTTTTGTCTAGTGAGGGATTTGGGTCTAGCCTAGGGTTTAGTGCCTAGATTAGGGTCCTATGAGTGTTTAGTGAGTAATATTAAGTCCTAGGAGGCTTATACTAAGTGGTGATAGCTTATGGTGAAGTTTTGGGAAGGTTTGACCTAGTTTCGGGACTTGTAAACCCTAGTTATGGTTTTGTGCTTAAGGGACTTGTGCCTAGGTTCTAGGGGGTTGTACTATGATCTAGGAAGTCTAATATATCGTAAATTTGCTAATGTAACTCATACCTAAGCTTTGAAAACTTCCAAGCTAGATCAGATAAGCAATTAGGGTTTTAATGTTAACCGGAAACACATAGGTGCAATTAGGGTTTTCTGATGAGTATAATGTACTAGAGTGATAGTTTACTTAGTGAAAATGTGTTTGTAACCTTGAATTGACATACCTGGATGTTTACATGAAGTAAACATAGTGATGTTTGGCATAGGTGGATACGTGAGCTTGTATAGAGGTTAGTTAGGTCATAGTGAGGTTATAAAGCAAAAATTTCACTCGGGAAATAGCTATAGCATATCTAACCTAGATAGTGCTTAGTGAGGGCCTAAGTTAAGTTAGTAAGGCTTTTCTAACCTAAGGGGAGCAAGTGGGGAAGTTAGTGGGTTGCTACTGCCTCCCATCCTAACAGAAAATCTCGTCCCGATATTTTAACTAAGGTTAGTGTGCGAGGGTGAGAATAGATACATAAGGAAAAGTGTTAGATCCTAAGTCTGTGACTATGCTTGGGTCTTCATGGTCATTCCTATTCCTCAACATATAAGCTCTTCCCTAGGCACCATCAGTATTTTTTTTTGACATCTATTTGCATAGTGTCCTTTTTCTCTTCAAGCATGACAAATGACCATTTCTAGTGGTGGATTACCCCTAGAGGCTGGTCTTTTGTGCCTGCAATCCTTTGCCTGATGGCCCACCTTGTTACTTGTATTACATTTGATGAAAGAAGGCCCTGTGTGGTGCAAAGCACATCTCTCATACAGAGGGGCTTTCACAGCATAACCACTTCCCTCATTTGGAGTGGCGGCATAAGCTCTAGCAGCTTCTTGCCTTGGGTTTGGTTAAGCATAGGGGTTGGTATTATCAAAAGCTCTCCCATCGTAGAGCTTTCATTTATTATCGTTGGGCGTTGGCACAGAGTCGTGCTTTGTTACTTGATCCATTAACCTCAAAGTTATGTTAATGGCTTCCTCTAAATCTTGTGGTTTAGAGGCAGTAACATTCCTTTCGATACTCCGGGGCAAACCTCCGATGAAAACTTCTATTTTCTTTTCAATAGTTGGCACCATTGTAGGACACAAAGTTGCCAACTCTTGAAATCTCCTAATATAAGTTTTAACATCGTTCCCCTTCACAGTCAAGTTGTAAAACTCATCTTCCATTTTATTAACTTTCGTTCAAGGGCAGTATTTCCTAATCATGAGTTTCTTAAATTCAGTCCAGGTTAACTCGTATGCCTCCTCTTTTCCTATTGGTTGGGCATACGAGTTCCACCAGGATAAAGCTTCCTCGGTAAGAGTACCGGTAGCAAAATTAACTCTACAATCCTCAGTACAGTTACTACGGGAGAATAATGATTCACACCTCTCAAACCAGTGAATCAGTCCTATGGCCCCTTCTGTCCCTTTGAAATTGAAAGGCTGACAGCTCATAAATTTCTTGTAGTTACTCTTCTACACTACAGGAATTTTGGAATTTCTAGCCATGTTAGCATCCCTAGCTTCTAGTGCTGCAGTTACACTGTCAGCAACTAGTTGCCGAACGGCTTCCTGAGTCATGGCTGGAGTAATGGGAGTAGCGGGAGTAGTGGCTCTCATACTTGCCATTCTATAAACGTTCGTAAGAATAAGATGGGATAAGAATAATGTCATATCCATTTAGACATTCTTGCAAGTTCTAACTAATAGAATCTCGCGTATAGACGAAAGATTTGAGAATATAGTTCTAACACTTAGAATGTTGTAGGATGACGGAAGGAGAGAGTGTAAGGGTAGAGTAAGATAGGGTGGAGAATGACAGAGAAATGGGATGAAGGGATAGAAAAGAATGAAAGGGAAGAATAGAAAAGGATGGAGGAGTGAGAAAGAACGAAAAGGGGGGATTAAACGGATGAGGAGGAGTGGGGAAAGAACGAAAGGGTAGGATGAATGGAAGGAGTAGAAAAGAATGGAGAAGTGAGAAAGAAAGTAGAAATGTAGAAAAGAGCCAGAGGGTAGGAAGGAACAGAGGAGTGGGATTAAACGGAAGAATAGGAAAGGTGATGGATCTTTACACCTTGATCTGTGTTAGAATGATACTTTGAGTTATATCACTAAGTATGCGGAATCTACTTAGTAACACTTAGAAGTTTGATTGTGAATGAAACAGTTGTATATGAATGAGAATAATGTATGTATCAAATGGTTAGCTCCAATATTATTAATAATAATACGAGTGATCTTTGTATCACTAGGGTTACAACCTTGAAGCTCTTAGAAAAATGTATATCTAACCTTAACCTAGGACCTCCTTATATAGCACAAGGAGTCCTCTTCTACAAGATAACTATAACTCTAATAGAATAAGATATACACAAGATCTATTCTATATTTATCTTTACAAGTTTCCTAACAGTTATCCTAACAGCAGTGGTAATAATATGTACTAGCAGTGGTAATGAGGTTCCACTGCTAGTGCATTCTTCAGCAGTTATAATCTTCATACTTAGCCGTGGTAACTGTTAATATAATTCCCAACAATCCTCCCCTAAACTTATGATTAACATGTAAATCAATAAGTTTCTTCAAGTAATCAGTAGATATGAGGATTTGGGAATTCTTCCAAACACTTATCTTCTTTTTCTTAACTCCTTATCAACTCTTACACTTTGATCATAAATCCTCTGTAACAAATCTTCTATGACTTCACTTCTTTCCCAACATCTGAGCCTTACTGACATCATAACAGTGAGAACTCCAGCTCTCAATGGATAATCCTTTTCAGCTAACATAAACACATCAACTCCATCTTAAGTAGAAACATGATGTACAACACTTGAATCATAGAATTTCCACAGAGTATTCATATTGTGAGCTTCAAATCTCCAATACCTGTCACTTGGGTCAGGTTCATATAATCTTCTAAAGTGAACCCACAACTCTTGAGCTTTGACATCAAAAAGTTCATCTTTCTTGGACTGATCTTGAATAATCCTCCACAAAGTATCCAAATCTTCTCTATCACAAGATCTAACAATATCTTCAAAATCTCTGCAAATACTTGTGACATTTCCAGTTCTGATAATCTTCCATGCTACACCAAAATCATCAGAATAGATTTCCCAACCAACTACTGGATATCTTGTTTGTAAAGGTTCTATATTAAGCACATCAGTTTCAATATACACCATATTGGTAACTTGTTATTCACTCAGCTTGCTAACACCTTCTTTTGCTTGAGATGACTCCTGAGTCTTCAATTTATTAGCATCTTTTGATTCAAGACTCACTCCTGACCTTTTTGACTTCATAAATGTAGGTTCTTTATCTACAGGGATGAAATGACTATCCTGTCTTTTAACCTTGTAGTAAATACCTTCAATCTGATCATGTGTCATTCCTTTAAATTGTGCCATCTTCATATTTCCAACATGACAACAATAGGTCTTCATCTCAGCAATAATTTGTGTCTTTGTAGGTTGTCTTGGTTTCTTTTGACCCTTTCTTACTGTGCCAATGATGTCATCAACAGCCTGTTGATTTTTCATCTGAATGAAGTCCTTTAATTGTGCAGACCTTTGATCTTCATTAAGAGTTGTATTTGCAATGAGTTCAATTGCCTTCTTTCTAATCACTGGATCATTTTCAATCATGAACTCAATTTCTTCTTCTGTAGGTACATAAGTGAACATTGGAGGTTTCCCATGTAATATTGTTGGTGGAATAACAGAAAGTGGTTCTTTCATCACTGTTTCCAATTTGTCCAACCTCTTAGCTTCCATGAAACTTGCAATCTCATCCTCCTCTTGCTTTTTCTTCTTTTCAATTTCAGCTGCTGTCAATTCCTTTTCCAATTCTGCATCATAATCTATCTGAGCTTGTTCTTTCTTTGAAATCTCCTTAGATTGCTCAGATGATTCATCAACAACTTGAACTTTTGCTTTTTCTACTCTTTTTCTTTGAAATTCTGCATCAGCAACATCTATTACATCTGTATCTTTTTCCACTGTGACTTTATGAGTTTCCACTGCTTCAGTTAAAATTTCTTTAGAACCCACATCTGCATTTTCCTTTTCTTGAACATTAACAACATCATCTAAGTCAGCAAAATCCTGTTCAAAATTTAGTCTCCTCCCCTTAAACTCAGCTTCAGTTCTAATCCTCCCCTGTTGGGGAGAATTCTCCAAATCTTCATTAAAGTAGACTGAGTCATCATCATTATGAGGTGGAGTGGAAGAACTGTGCTTCTTGAGACTTTCAACTTCATCCTGTAACCTTTGAATCTCTGCCTTCATTTGATTAAGCTCTGTGGCATATTGTTGCTTTGTCATTGCCAGATCTTTCTCCAGAGCTGTAACCTGTTTGACTAACCTGGTACATAATTCCATCAATTCAGGGGGTTGCACACTGCCCTCAACACTTCCAACTGTGTGACCTGTTGGGAGAGGTGAATCATAGGGCATTGATTCAGGCTCTTCTCTAGTTGGACTAGGAGGAAGCCTTGAACTACCACTGCTTGTTCCTAAACCAAAAGGTTCAACAACATGCAATGTTGAGATGAAAGGAGTTGGCCGTTTGTGCCTCCTCTTATATGTGTGAGTTACTGTAGGGGTATGTTGAATAGGTGGAACTACAATATTTTGTGGGTTTGCAGTTGAAATTCATTTAACACTGCTTGCAAAAACCTTGGATACATCAAAAATTTATATGAACTCTTTACATTGCCTTTCATATTATTGAAAATAAACTTTGAAAAATTGAAAGTCCTATCAGTAGCAAAGCAAACCAAAGGATAAGCCATGGTTGATGCAAATTGCTCATAAGATGTTTTCTTAGGACTTAGGCAATGTAAAAGAGTATGTATTAAAAATCTCCAATGGGGACAAAAACATCCTTTTCTGAAAGTAACTTTTTGATCAGATGTATCATACCCCATGGAAGCAATATTTTTGAAAATATCTGAATTGGGTAATGTGATGATACCATTGAGATCATCCAATTGGAGAACTCTCCTCAAGGATGACTCAGTAACATCAATAGTTACCCCATCCACTGTGGCTCTAAGAGCTTCCACAGTTTCGTGTGTGTCTCCCTGTTCAATAGTTATGGACTCCACAGTGTTCCAGAACTGTTTGATATGAGAAACAAAGATTGTGGGATTAACAGTTAAAGCATACCTTATATAGGTTGTATTGAGAAAATCCACAATCTGATGGAAAACAGGGCCACTCTTTTCGTTTGACTTTTGTAAATAGGCCACTTGGTTGTGCTCATCAACAAAGTTTAGAATCACCATGATTTTGTGAAAGAAAGATAAAAGTGTTAGTAATCGCTAATAAGAATCAAGCTGTATGATGAATAATTTATAGTAATAGGGTTTTGAGGAGAATGCGTAATGTGAATTATCTTAAGAAAGAATTTATCTTTGGAAAAAGAATAAATTAAAATTGGTAAGTGGATAATTACAAAAAGTTATCCTATTAATAAGGAAACACGGTTATTTTTCAACGGCTAGTTAAAAAAAATAAGATTACTGACACAACAGTTGTAACGGCTAGTTCACCAGTGGTAAAAATTGCACTTGCAGTGGTAACTTGTGAACTAGTAGTGGTAAATTTTCACAAAATATCCAAGAGCAGTGGTAAGTAAAACATGTAAAATTAGCTGCTCTAATCATAGTTTTTAGCAAACTATCAGCTATAAACGGATTTGATATGTCTTTACCATGAGCCTTTTGCTATGGACTAGCCAACTCTTCGTCACATGGAATATGGTGAGTTGATGACCATATAGTTTTTGGTAAACTATCAACCATAAACGGATTTGAGAAGTCTTTACCAGTAGTCGTTTGCTCTGGACTAGTTGATTCTTATGTTGATTAGACATGGTGAATCAATAACCATTTGTTGTGTGTCTGAGATACACACCTTATAACTCCAATTACCCATACAATATTGGTTTGCATTCTACATAAGTAAGAAATACCAAGCATAACCAATATAATTTAACCCAAAGAAACTTTTTGACCAAGTTACTATTCATAAAAATATCTTTCCAAAGTCAACCCGATAATATCCAAATTTACTCCTCTAACCTACCAAAAGAGATAAGAGTAAATATCCTTCATTGATTGTACTTCGACCTTGACTTTGCTGATAAAAGTGGGCTCAAAACACATAATACTTCATCAAAACTTATCTTAAATATCACAAACCCTACAAATAATCATGAGTTGGTTTCCTTTAATCTACATCTCATCTGATGACACCTCTGATGAGGAAATCATTTATTGCTCTGACTCTGAAGAACTTTCAGCTGGATGGAGTGATTATTTTCCACCAAGTGCTGCAACAGCTACATCCTCCAACATGAAGCCTAACAAGAAGATTTCAGCTTCTCCTGCTCCATCTCTAGAGTTTTATTCAAGTTCTTCCTCTGATGATGATGATCCAACCTACACCTTGTCCAAGGAACTTCCAAGAGCCCTCACTACAGCTTTGGAGTCAGCCTGCACAATTGTCAAAGCCTCCCAAGCAAGTTTTGGGCCTTGCTTGTCCAAGAAAGCAACTTTCTTTTAATGAAAAGAGAAAGAAAGCTTCTAAGGGCAATCATGAGTATGAGGGAAAAGGGAAGAAACCTATGGAGTAGCTGGTTTGAAGGTTTAGGTGTTAGGTTGTGAATCCCTGTGTTTTGTGATGTTTTGTTTATGGTTACACTCTCTGAATGGATGTACTTTCTTTCCTAATTAATGAATGAATAAAAGTACTTTTATCTTTTTCTTTTGTCACTAAGAGAGCAAATCTTTCCACTGTTGTATCATGGTTTCCACTGTGCTTTACTTCCTACGCATACATGTTAGTAGAAAACCATACAAATGTATACAAACAATATTAGTACCTAAAAACTATCCTGCAACACTGAAAAGTTTTAGACATCAAAGATTTATGGATTTAGCATTCCAATACCTGTTACCAAGTACTCAACCTACCCACATCAAGCCCTTTTGTTAATAAATCAGCATAGTTGTCATTAGTATGAATTTTGACAACATTAATAAGCTTTTTCTCAAAACAATGTCTGATAAAATGATGTCTAATTTCAATATGTTTAGTTTTAGTGTGTTGCACATGATTTTTAATAATGCATATGGTACTACTATTGTCTATATAGATAATGGTGTTCATGAAATTGTACCCATAATCCAACAATTGATTCTGAAGCCATAAGATTTGAGCACAACAGCTAGCAGCAGCAACATATTCTGCTTCAGTGGTTGAAGTAGCCACGATTGTTTGTTTCTTGCACTGCCATGACACTAATCTACATCCAAGAAATTGACATCCACCTGTGGTTGACCTTCTATCCAAACTTGCACCAGCATAATTACTATCTGAGTATGTGATCAATTCCATAGGAGATTCTCTTGGATACCACAATCCTAGATTAGGATATGTCTTCAAATACCTGAAAATCTTCTCTACTGCTGTCATATGTGCTGTTTTTGGAGTAACTTGAAATCTTGCACAAGCACATACAGCAAACATGATGTCTGGTCTTGATGAAGTGAGATACATCAGTGAACCAATCATAGATCTGTAGGTGAGCACATCAACATCTGCTTCACTAGCATTCTTCAACAATAGATGAGTAGTCTTATCAGCAGGAGTATTTGAAGGTTTTGCATCAGTGAATTTGAACTTCCTTATAATCTCAGTCACAAATTTGTCTTGACTGATAAAGATGCCCTCTTTACTCTGTTGTACTTGCAGCCCCAAAAAGAATGTAAGTTCACCCATAGAACTCATTTGAAATTCATCTTTCATCAGCTTTTCAAACTCTTTGCACATCTCTTGTCTAGTAGATCCAAAGATAATATCATCAACATATACTTGAACAAGTAGAATATCACCCTTGTTTTTCTTGATGAACAAAGTTTGATCAATCTTTCCTCTATGAAACCCATTATTCAACAGATATGTAGCTAAGGTTTCATACAACTTCCTTGGAGCTTGATGTAAGCCATAAAGAGCCTTAACAACTTTATACACTTTATTAGGATGTTAGGGATCTTCAAAGCCTGGAGGTTGAAAGACATAGACCTCCTCATCAATCTTTCCATACAGGAAGGCACTCTTAACATCCATTTGATAGAGAGTAAAGCCCATAAAGGATGCATAAGCTAGAAACAATCTAATAGCCTCAATCCTTGGAACAGGAGCAAAAACTTCTTCATAGTCAATACCCTCCTCTTGAGTGTATCCTTGAGCAACCAATCTAGCTTTGTTCCTGATAACAATACCTCTTTCATCTTTCTTGTTTCTGAAAACCCACTTAGTAACAATCACCTTCATACCATTAGGCAAATCACAAAGAACCCAAACCTTTTGAAGTTTGAACTGTAACAACTCTTCTTGCATTGCTTCAACCCAGCTAGATTCTTCCAAAGCCTTATAAACATTTTTAGGCTCCACTTGTGATAGAAAACAGAAAAACAAATATTCATTCTTGTTCCTATGCTTCTTGGACTCATAAACTTCATTAATGAACCCATGAACATCATCTTTCTTAGTCTACATTCTTGTCTTGACACCTGATTGTAATTCACCAATAACATTTTCAAGTGGATGCACTTTGTGAATTGAAGTCTGTGATGTGCTAGGAATATCATATGTTGTTGGCATGTTTGAGATATCAACATCATCACTGGGTGATTCCTGAGATGAATTTTCCACGTTTGGACCATCAGTGGAAACTTCTGATGTAGCAGTGGGAATTGAATTTCCACTGTTAGTAGGAATTTCTTTATTCAAAACATCAAAATTCACAACATCTGCATCACTTTCCTTTTCAGAATTGATTGAAGGTTGTGAGTCTTCACTATTGTCAACAAAGTCCCAAAGTGGCATGACAATTTGATCTTTATCATCTTCATCATCTGTGCAAGATACATCTTCATCAATGAATTCTTCTGTCTTTCCAAGATTACTGTCTCCTGTACTTGAGGTAATAGGTACATAATTCATTGTATTTGACAATGTTTCAATATCAAATAACCATTCTGGTCCTGAACCTGCTACGTTAGTTTTATTTTCAAGATACTCAACATGCAAATTTTCTTCAATCTTCTTTGTTCTCAAGTTATAGACTCTAAAAGCCTTGCTAACCATAAAGTACCCAACAAAGAAGCCTTCATCTGACTTTTCTTCAAACTTTCCCAGATGATCAATGGTATTGAGAATTGTGACATGACATCTAAATGGCCTCATAAAATCCAAAGTTGGGGGTCTTCCTCTGAATAGCTCATAAGGTGTCTTGTTCTTTGATTTAACCACCAAAACCCTGTTTTGAATGTAACAAGCAGTGTTAACTGCTTCAGCCCAAAAAGTCACTGGAAGCTTTGAATCAGCTATCATGGTTCTAGCAGCCTCAATTAGTGTTTTGTTTCTTCTTTTAGCAACTCCATTTTGTTGAGGAGTTCTTGCAACACTAAATTCTCTCTTAATACCTTTGTCTCTACAAAAATCATCCATAACTTTGTTCTTGAACTATGTCCCATTGTCACATCTGATGATCTTGATCTTCTTATCAACTTGGTTTTCAACTTCAGTGATGAAAGTCTTAAGGATGCCAGTGGTCTCATCCTTGGTTCTTAAAAAGAAAACCCATGTAAATCTACTAAAGTCATCAGTTACAACAAGACAATATTTCTTCAAATTTATGCTGCTCACTGATGTAGGACTAAACAAGTCCATATGCAGCATGTAAAGTGGATGATCAATAGAATTGTATACCTTGGACTTGCATGAAGCTCTGTGTTGCTTACCTTTAAGACAAGAAACACATGTTTGGTCATTTTCAAATCTCTTCTCTGGTAAACCTCTGACTAGACCATCTTTCACAATCTTGTTAATGGTCTTGAAGTTAACATGACCAAGTCTTCTGTGCCAAAAGCATGGATTCATCCAAAGTGGCTTTTGCAAGCAAGCAAGTAACATCATCTTTAGCCACTATATTCTTCATGTCTATGCTATATAGATTGCCTTTTCTAGGGATTTTAAGCAAAATATCACTTTCATCAGGGAGCTTTTTGTCACACATCTGTGACACACTGAAGAGGTTGTACTTGAGTTCTTTCACATAATACACATTCTCAAAGTCCAAGTTTCCAGCCTTGATAGTTCCCTTGCCAGAAACTTTGCCACCAATACCACCTCCAAATCTAACAAATTGTCCATCATAAGGTTTGAAATCTGAAAGATATGACTTATTGCCAGTCATGTGCCTGGAACATCCACTGTCTGAATATCCTTGATCATCTTTAGGTTTTGAATGTTCCTACACATAAAATAAAGGAATTAGTTCCTTTTGGGGACCTAAGCCACAAGTGACTTGGATCTGCCTCGTGTATCAATATAATTATATATGTCAAAGGTCATTGATACACCATTGGGATTGTTTGAGGTGATAGATCCTTTTGGTTTCCATTCCCAACGTGTTGAGGCCTTAACAGCATTTCCCACATTTACCCTTTTGTTGTTCACAGAACCACCAGTGGAAACTTTTGACCTTGCAGTGGTAACTGCTGGCTTAGCAGTGGAAACTGCTGGTTTTGAAATTTTAGGTACCCACTTTTGATTATTGTAAACTTTCTTTTCAAAATAGGTCTTTTTCCCTGTTTGTGCAGATTTAACAAAAGTTGTAATAGGTTTGGAACTCTTAACAGGGGACTTAGGGTAAACTCTGTTTATATTCCTGGCAGTGGCAACTGCTGGTTTAGCAGTGGAAAGAGTTTTGATGCCAGAGTTAAGCAAAACCGACCTGGGAATCATCTTGCTTAGTGGATTTGGGTGAGTAAAGTTATTAGCAATATTTCCATTCACCCTGGTATTCCCAAACACTTCCCTTCTACCCATGAGATAGTTACAATTATAATGAAGATGTTCAAAACTACCACATATGTGACAAGGTTTATTGTTAAACACAAAGTCACTACCAAATTGCCTAGACTTAACATGATTCCAACTCCTCTTATTCCCCCTAGGAGTTGTTGACCTACTTCTGTACATCTCTGCATATCTAGGAGTGGGCCTAGAGTAATTAGATTGTGTCCTAGGCTTTTCTTTGACAACTTCAGGAATACTCTTTTTAACATCCACATGAACATACTCAGGAATACTAGTTTTAGACTCAACATTCAAACATTCATCTTTAAGAGATGAGTCACTAGCACTGTCAAATGTATCAACCTCAACCTGAACCTTTTCAATAGCAGCTTCTTTAACAAATTTTGGTCCATAGGTCGTGGTTGGTTCCTGGAACACTTCTAATTCTGTGTGTGCTAAGTCAATACCAGGAGGTGATGGAACACTTCTTAGAGGTGGTGGAACTGATTTATATCCTACTCTTGATTTGGCTTTGTTTACAACTTGGGCCTCCCAAATTTTGTCAATACACTTGGATTGATGATCTAGTGTATTACAAGTTATCTGTATATTATCATTGGCCCTTTTAACCTTCTCTAACTCTTCCCTAAGAGCCTTATTCACAGCAACCTGATAATCTAAGTCTTTTTTTAAAATAGCAATATCATCATTGAACTTAGATTCATTGGCTCTATAACGCTCTAATTGTGTTTCTAAAACAACAAGACCTCTTTTATGATTTGCTAATTTATAATTAATATGATTTAACTCTAGCAATTATTCATCATATTGTTCTTTAAGTTTCTCATAATCTTTTAAAGCCTTACAAGTTTTAGAACAAGCATTATTAATTTGTACCTCAGAGTCAGAAAAAGCCATAAGTGCAAGCTTAGTAGCAATCATTGCAGACTCTGAACCATCTTCTTCATCCTCAGCCATATAGTTCCAATCATAGCTCACTCCATCAATGGCCAATAGTACCTTTGGTTCTTCAGTTGTAGGTTCTTTCTTCTTCTCCTGCTTATACCAAGTTGACCTGTTATTAAGCTTCTTTGGTTTCCTGCATTCCTTGGCAAAGTGCCCCTTCTTGTGACAGTTGTAGCACTCCACCTTCTTTTTATCAAAACCTACAGTTTCATTGCCATTTATGGTGATCTTCCTACCAATCTTCCTCCAGAATTTCTTTGCCTTTAAGCTTAGTAATGCAACCTGCCATTTAATGTCCATCTCTTCCATGTCATCCTCATCAATTTGATCCAAATCCTCATGAGTGAGAATTGAACCATTCATCTGACTTGACAGAAAGGCATAAAAGGTAGAATCACTAAGACCAGCAATCTGTCTTTTTGAACTAGCAGTGGAAACACCTCCACTGCCAGTGGAAACAACAATGTTAGCATCTTCATCATCACTATCACTTTCTTCATCTGAACTATCATCAACAGATGATGATATGAGTGCTAAATTCCCTGATCCTGAACTCAGTTTTCCAGCTTTCTTCAACCTCTATTCAATAACTTTAAAGTTATTGTACAAATCATTAAGCTTCATAGTCTCCAATTCTGGCTTGTCTTCCCATACTGCAACATTTGTACCAAACTCAGAGGGTAAACTTCTTAAGAACTTTAGATTGAGGTCTTCCCTTTCCAACTCAATTCCAAACACTGTGAGTTGAGTGACAATCTTTTGAAGTCTTGTGAAGATACTGTCAATAGATTCATTACTTGTTGAACCAAAGTTTTCATAAGTCTGTTTCAACAAGGTCTTCTGTGTTTTCTTGGTGGAATCATTACCACCAAAAACATTGCAGATCTCCTCAAATAGAGTTTGTGCAGTCTTGTACTTGCTAAAAGCTAGAATTTGATCTCTGGGAAGAGTCATCAGCAGCAAGCCTCTTGCCTTCAGATCATTCATCATCTGAAGTCTTTCATCATTTGTAACTGGTCTAGTGTTGACCTTTAGTACTTCCTTGCCATTAATTGTTTTTGAGGTAGTACCAGGTTTGAAAGAATTTCCAAACATAATGATCTCCTAGAGTGCATTGTCTTGCACCATAAAGAATTGTTCGATCATTAGCCTCCACATCTCATAGTCATTCAACTTAAGCTTGGGAAGCTTAGCAGCAATGTTTGATTGACTAGTTTCTGTCTCCATTGAATCTTCTGAGTGAACTTAGGGTTTCTAAATCAAAGTATCAAAACCTGTCTCTGATACCAATTGATGGATCTTTACACCTTGATCTGTGTTAGAATGATACTTTGAGTTATATCACTAAGTATGCGGAATCTACTTAGTAACACTTAGAAGTTTGATTGTGAATGAAACAGTTGTATATGAATGAGAATAATGTATGTATCAAACGATTAGCTCCAATATTATTAATAATAATACGAGTGATCTTTGTATCACTAGGGTTACAACCTTGAGGCTCTTAGAAAAACGTATATCTAACCTTAACCTAGGACCTCCTTTTATAGCACAAGGAGTCCTCTTCTACAAGATACGTATAACTCTAATAGAATAAGATATACACAAGATCTATTCTATATTTATCTTTACAAGTTTCCTAACAGTTATCCTAACAGCAGTGGTAATAATATGTACTAGCAGTGGTAATGAGTTTCCACTGCTAGTGCATTCTTCAGTAGTTGTAATCTTCATACTTAGCCATGGTAACTGTTAATATAATTCCCAACAAAAGGATTACCTCAGAGGACGGAAATCCTAATGAGGGTACGATTTACTAGATTTCCTCGAAGTTTGTTTCCCTACCTAAAGATCTCGGTACGATCTATAGTGAATTATCTAGTTTGGCCACTTAGATTCATTAAGGGAATTGTCTAGGGGTAGTGTAGTTAGTTTAACCAATGAATGATGACGGAAAATCATCATAAGTCTCTGTGTTCCTAGGTGATGTCATTTCCTAGTTATAACTAGTAACCTCGAGTTCAAGGTCTGGGTATATAAAACTTAGGGTAGGCTCGGGTTAACCTAGTGGTGTAGTATTCCTAGTAATTCCTAAATCCTCATACTATATCTTTGAGGATAGTATGTGGGAAAATCTTAATACGTAATGGGTAACTTATGAGACTAGGTCTAGGCAAACTATAACCTCAAAATGACTTATATGGTTAAAACTTAACTAGTCTTTCTATCCCGTAACTAGACTAGGTACTAAAAGCTTAAGGTTCAATGTCAGTAGTCTACTAATCTAATCTTTTGTTATTCCTAAGTTCCTAGACTGTATCTAAAAGACTTCTTAAGTCTAATCTATGACTAATTCTAACGTCCTCGATATTAAGTAAAATTTATAATTTAGGCTAAATTCATCCTATTGTAATGTCTTTCTTACTTATCGGGTATGGGTTTTTCTCTAGTTTGGTCTCTAGCCTATAAAAAACTTGAAGATTTCTAATCTTATTTTTCTATTTTCTCAATGATTTCTTAGAGATAGCCTATTCAAAGTATCCTATGTCTATTCTTATGTTTACCTAAGGGCATCCTAGAATTATTTCTAACCTCAAGTATGGGAATCCTAGAGTGTGTAATACGGGTTTTCTGAGAGGGAAAACAACTTCGGGAATCATAGTGATCTTGACTATTAAAGTGGGGTATAGAGGGAGTAGGGATTAAAGTAGGTATGGTAGGAATATCACCACCATATGCTTGCATATAAACATTATATGTTTGCATATAGGGATCATTCAGGGAATTAAGGTTCTAAACCTAAGGTAACTAAGGTACTCTGGGCTAATTCTTCTGGAGAATTAGAACCATAGGATGAGTGTGTAGGAGTATCCAGAGTATACTCATAACTATCCGATGAGGTATCCGTATCATCGGTGTCCAACACGGTGATAGGATTGTTAAAGGAAGATATAACTAACTGTAGTACCATTCCTGGGAAAGCGTCTTAGCATATCTCTAACCTATGTTATATCTTAGAGGCAATAGTAATAGTGGGGAATCTACCCTAGAGGCAATAATGATAGTGTGGAATCTACCCTAGAGGCAATTCGGGGAGTCTAACCTAAAGGAAAGTTACTAATCTAATCTAAAGGCAAGTCGGGAGTCTAAAGGCAAGTTCGGGGATTCTAGTGGCACAGAGGGCTTTATGAAAAAGTGGATATAGTTTTGGAAAAATCCTTTTGTTCTCTATAACGAAGGCTCTGATGCCAATCTGTAACACCCCCATTTTCACAGATCGCAGCGGATTTAGTATTTGGGATATTACTTCATGGAAACAAAGACAAGATAACAGAAAACGACTCGAAAAGAGACGTTTTTGAAAAAGGAATTATCATTCATTTATTCATCAGAGTTTTTACCGTAAAAGATATACTTTCACCAAATGAGAGGTCCCGAAGATACGTTTTGAAAGCAAAAGATGAATGATAACTATACTGGACGTCCTCATGTCTAGTGCCACTCCGTGCCAGGGTTCGTAAAGTGCTCATATACCTAGGATAACATGCTTAAAGATTCAACACGAAGGTTGAGTGAGAGTCATAGGTTTAAGTAGATAGAGAGTGAATACAAGTTCCACAGAGTTCTTCAGAAACCCTATGGGTGGAAAAGTTTTAGAGATAGCGGGTCTATTGCACTAAGCTCATGAACCACACGTTAACGGTCCAGATCATGGGGTCTGTAGACCAAACCATGATAGGACGGGAAGGATAACTTGCCAAAGTTAATCCTTCAGAGAGGGTTCAAATATAGTACATATTGGTGCCCAAGACACAGGCAAACCAACGGGAGTTGTCAAACTCCAGTAGATCTATCAACTATATTCGCGTTCACTTGTATAAAATATCACAAGCGATTTGATTCATGGATTTTGTTATGTAAGGGTGGCAGACAGTTTACTCGTACAACAACCAAAGAATAAGACGTGTATTCAATTTAAAGCACGTATCCCCTTCACAGGGTTGTAAAGCATTTAAAAGTGAGGCTATGAAAACTCACCTGGGCCTAAGGTAAGTAGTGTAGGGTTTAGACAGTTCACTCATGTATCCTGGGGTAGTGTAGGTTTGTGTGTGTATGTCAAGTCTTAGTCCAGGTTTTTAAGTAATCACTCTTAAGGTTTCTAGATATAACATAACACCGTTCGGGCCATCATAATTCAGAAGTATATGACTCCTCACATGAAGCTCCCTACTATTGTATTATGTTATTAACATAATACCGTTCGGGCCATCATAATTCAGAAGTTAATACTCCTCACATGAAGCTCCCTACTATTGAGTTATGTTGTTATTAATTTTTAGTTATAGCATAACACCGTTTGGTCCATCATAATTAAGAGGTCATGCAATAGTCGTTTAAGGAGCCAGGGCACTTTAATTCGTAAACCCAGCAAACTCGTCAAAACGAAATATCCACATGATACCCCTCACATGAAGCTCCCTAGTATTGTGTTATGTTTCTAACTCAAAATAGGTTTTTATACTCTATATGAAAATAGTCTGTTTATACCCTTCAAGTTTACATATTTACACTTTCTACCCTAAACTTATAACATTTAAGCATACATCTTTCTATCTTTTACACAATTAGACCCTATACTTATATATTTTTGAGAAATGACAGAAATAGTCCTTAAACTATACTAACTTTCATTATTTACCCTTTATACCCTTAACTTTACAATATTTGCAAAACTAGTCCTTTTAAGTTTATAACTTATTTTACTTTCTATCCTAAGGTTTTAGAACTTTGCAAAAAGAGTCCTTATAATTATAACTTCTAAGAAATGTCAAAAATAGTCCCTGGACTTCATATTTTCAGAAAGTTACCATTTATATCCCTATGCATGAAAACTATTGCAAAACTAGTCCTAAAATCAAGTAAACTATATTTTTATGAAACAACTAAGTTTCCTAGCTTATGTTAAGCTAATATATACTTAAGTAAGTCTCCTAAATCAGATTATACAAAATAATAAGGCAATTTGGCATATAAACACATAATTACCTATAATTAGGGTTTTAAAATGAAAACTTCTAAATGAAAATGATCAAGGCTTATCTAATGGTTCTAAGGCATATCCTAGGAGTCCTGTATCAGTACTAAGGCTATTAGAATCAAAGTTGAGGCTTACCTAGGTCATGGGAGGTGCAACGTGGGAAACTAGGGTTTTCTAGGCCAAACACTTAACTCGACAAGGACTAGGGCTTTGCTACTCGACTTCTAAGGGTCTTAGGGTCTTAGTAATATAGAAATGTTTAGGTAAAGAAGAGAGGGGAGGTGTGACGAGAAATGGTGTGGGTAGGGCTGCTATTTATAGTGTATCGAGTGGTTTAGGTGTCAAAAAGGGCTGCTAGGTGTGAAGGAGGGGGGGGGGGGGCTTGACTCATGGCAACTAGGGGTCGATGTGGTGAATCTAAGGGATGACTAAGATGAGCTATAACTATCTAGGGGGCTGTCCTAGGGTGTTTGTGGTTGGTTTTGTGCCGCGACTTGAGTAGCACACAAGTAGGTGATGCACCAACTTGTAAGCTACTTAGGGAGGAGCTAGGGTGTGTGCTTGGTGTAAGCAAGGTGCTAGGATGCTTGCTTGGGTGGTTTGAGGTGCTATAGTAGCTTGGTTTAGGTGTTAGGTTTAGTTTTAACCTAGTTTTGTCTAGTGAGGGATTTGGGTCTAGCCTAGGGTTTAGTGCCTAGATTAGGTTCCTATGAGTGTTTAGTGACTAATATTAAGTCATATGAGACTTATACTAAGTGGTGATAGCTTATGGTGAAGTTTTGGGAAGGTTTGACCTAGTTTTGGGACTTGTACCTAGGTTCTAGTGGGTTGTACTATGATCTAGGAAGTCTAATATATCCTAAAGTTGCTAATGTAACTCATACCTAAGCCTTGAACATTTTCAAGCTAGTTTAGATAAGCAATTAGGGTTTTAAAGTTAACCGGAAACACATAGGTGCAATCAGGGTTTTCTGATGAGTATAATGTACTAGAGTGATAGTTTACTTAGTGAAAATGTGTTTGTAACCTTGACTTGACATACCTGGATGTTTACATGAAGTAAACATAGTGATGTTTGGCATAGGTGGATACGTGAGTTTTTCTAGATGTTAGTTAGGTCATAGTGATGTTATAAAGCAAAAATTTCACTCGGGAAATAGCTATAGGCATATCTAACCTAGATAGTGCTTAGTAAGGGCCTATGTTAAGTTAGTAAGGCTTTGCTAACCTAAGGGGAGCTAGTTGGGAAGTTAGTGGGTTGTTACACATTTGTCCGAATAAAGGCATGTACCTTTATTGGGAACACCGAGAACTTGAGTAAATTGATTTAGAGGCATGTTGTATTGCCGTTGGTTTATGTTGAAGGTTAAATACATAAGACCCCGTTCATTGGTGTGAAGAGTTATGGAAGCATAGAACTCTAAGATGAATCTAAGACAAATTGGTTCATCAATGTATACGAGACAATCAAAGTTGATAGCGGCTAGTTCTTGACGAATGTTTGTTCCTTCTAGGAAGGATGGGTCAATGGTTCTACCCTCGTGAACATAGCATTTCTCTAGACCCTTAAAGATTTTGACTTGAGCAGGGGTTAGGCCTTTGGTTTTATGGTGTTTAGGAAGGTAGTCAAGGGTGCCTTTGTGATCATAGTGTGTTGCGGGAGGCATTTTGGTTCCTAAAAACACAAATTTCCCATTTTAGTCTATGTTAACGATGATTTTAATATTGATGTTATAGTTTGTGCTTATATGATAACAATATGGAGGTGCAGTTACCTCGTCTCATTTTAGTGCTCAAAAAGTTTTATTATGCAAATGTTGGTCATAAAACTAGAGATAACCCAAACGCTCCTAATTCAATGTAGCTTCAGTTGAATGTACCCGAAAATACATATTAGTTATGTATTTCCTTTATCATTCAAGGGACATTATGCAAGTGGTGTGATTGGTCCAAAACGGTCATCTCAAATCAACCAATGTGAATGGTTAACTAAGTCAAACAGCTTGGTCCAAATCTCCAAGGAGTACAGTGTATCCTAGGGTCGTTATGTCCCAGCAAGGCGCGCAATTGTATTTTTGATGAATTGTGATCGGGTGAAAATGAATGGAAAAGGGTTGTGATTGATTACACTAAAGAAATATGAAAGGAAATAGCTTAAATAAGCTATATTAACAAGAACGTGAAATCAAATTAACCTAAAATGTTTTAAAACTGAAAACGCATATGTTTAATTAAAAATAATGTAAATGAACGAAATAAACCGTGAATTATGTCTAATATAAATCCCACGGATGTGAAATTTATATTTTTGGAATCCAAATGATAAAAGAAAATTATTGAAAAAAAAAGAAAATTATTTTTATGACTATCTAATTAATTACTATTAATTAATAATTATTTTAAACTATTTAAAAATACACTAAAATAAAAGAAAATATGAAATTAACCTAGAAAAATGAAATTTTGACTTTGAAAAATCTAAAATATTATAAAACTAATTTTAAAACTGAAAATATATTTTTTAGACTTTTAATCTATTTATTATTCATTAATTACTAATTAAATACTAATTAAACTAATTTAAATTATAAAAAATAGCAAATGAACAGTAAAAGTTATAAAACTTTTTCTAAAAATATTTTTATAACATATAAAACCTATGAAAAATATAAAAATGCAATAGTGTTTAATAAAAACTAATTAAACTATTTAATATACTAATATTAATTAATAATTATTTAAACTAAGATTAATTATAAAAAAATAGCAAATGAAAAGAGAAAAATCTGAGAAAATTCCTAAAAATACTACAAGTTGACAGGAACTGAAGAAAAATATAAAATTAGAAAAGTGCTTATAAATAAGCAGAAAAATAAGCCAATCGGCTTAAATAGAAGTTATCACTTACTTTTACTTTTGATTTTTGTTGTTTTTCTTTTACAAACCTATTTAACTACTGAAAACATGAAACTTTTGTGAAAACAAGTTTACAAGAGCTTAAAAATAAGCAGTGTGCAAGCATTAAGGCTTGACAGTTGGACTATATGGATTATTGAGAATGAAAATGCTGAAAATATGCTACAAGACTGAACCAAGGGTGGAATAAGGTGGGCACAGAATAAAGGGACTTAAAGTAAGCTAAAACAACAAGGGTGGCACACTGAATAAGCTAATAAGAGAAAATAAGCAAAACCAAAATCTGCCACTCAAACAGTCCTATACACAGACCTTGCAGAGCTGATTTGGCTAGGGGAAAAAGAGCAAAAGCTCAAAGGAAGCTTGGACTACTCAAGACAGCTGGGAGGGCTTTCTATAGAACCAAAGAACACCCAGTGGAGCCCACTAATGAGACATGTGGGACCCAGGGAAGTTGGGCTAATGAGACAGATAAGCTGGTGCAGGGGAGATGCTTCCCCTGCAGGTCACTTTGAGGCCAAATAAAACAGACAAGAAAAAATTCTAAAAATAAACGAAAATTATAATTAAGTACACAAGCTGGCATACAATGAAATCCTAAAAACATAAAAGCTAATTTGCAAAACTGAGCTTGTGAAAAATCCTTGAAAATCTACCAAATTGACACTGTCAAGCTTTTGACTTTTTGAAAACTTGCAATGGTTTGACTATGATGAACTTCTAATGACCCCTAGTGATTTAATATGTTATATTAAGCTATAGTTAAGCTAATTTAAGCTACATTGAGCACTGATGAAAAGATTTGAGTGATCTTGATTCTAAAATTCACAACAGTTAGCACAGTAATGAGAGTAGATACAAATTTTGACTTTTATCTTAAAACACCTAAGGTTTTATGACCTAATTGACTATAATAAACCTAAGTGGACCTGTTTATACTAACTTAACAATAATACAACAACAACAGCACACAGCACCAAGCTGATCCAAACAACCCTTAACAAAACAGTCTTCAAGATTTTCAAAGCAAAATGCAATTTAAAGCTAGGATCATGGTACTAAGTTATCTCATAAGTAAAAACAATCAATATTAAGTAGTAACCCAACTACATCAATCAATGCTATAGTAAAATGAAGAAATTTGATAAAAAGCTTACAAAATACTCCTGTGTGATCCTCAGTCCAAGAACAAGGAGCACCACTGACCTAACACCTCCCCTGAGGTTCTATTACCCTGGAAATCCAACACAAACACTGCTCCATTGCTTTCTTCATCTCCACTTATGATTTTTGATTTTTGTGCTATTTTTCATAATTTTTGAGTATTTATGGATTCATGAATTAAAACTTACATGAGTACTGCTGAGAGTTATAAAGCTTTGTAAATAAGCTGAAATGACTAAATGGAAGAATGAAACATCACTTGAACAACTAATGAGAATCTCAACTAAATTATGCCAAAATGAGAGTTAAACTAAAAATACTTGAGATTTATATTAAAAATTAGTGAGAAGACACTGAGAACACTGGTTACAAACTTTTTTAACTAAAAAACTACAACTAGAAAGGAAGTTATACTAAAAACGACATCCTAAAATTATACTACTAACTACTTCTACTTACTAACTGCCTGCTTCCTTATTCTTTTTCCACTTATATAGACCCATGTGGGAATCTGAGCAAATCCCACTTCTATTTTGCACCCTTGGATTAGTAACTTTTGATCTAGGCCCTTGAAGTTATTTTTGCGCCAAAATTGTAGCAAGCCAATTGGGGGGTAGGTTGTTGCAGGTGGAGGTATTAAATGCCTGGGGTGAAGTGGGAGACAAGTAGGGTAGGTTGGAGGTGATAGGGATATTGTGGAGGCCAAGTGGGGGTGGACAAAGTACCCTGGTTTTCTGGCAGTGTGTGGGAGGGAAGAGGGTGGTCAAAGGGTTTGACCCCGGCATTTTTAATGAAAGGGGTGTTGGACTTGGGCTTAAGGGTTGGGCCTTTTTGGGTGGATTTGGATTTTGGAAATAATAAAAACAAGGGTCCGTTTGGCTTAAACTATCACAAGGACTGTAGGACCTTAGATATCACAACTTTATCACACACAATATAAGCACAATAAGAAGGAAAGATGGAAAGATGGTGACTTGATATGTATATAAGTATTTCGTATGTTAGAGAGAGAGATGGAAATGAGAGCTTTTATTCAAAGAAAACACACACAAGCACACTTACAAATGACTAGGTAAGTGCCTTATATAGTTAGAGAGAAAGGCCTCATGGGCTTTCTAATGGACTTGGGCTTGGACTTAGTTACATGATTAGATAACAAGGATAATTAAACATAGCACATAACATATTAGCTTGCCAAGTCCAAAGCCCAATGACTAAACAATTACTAAACTTAACAAACGACACAAAGTTACAATATGAGAATGACCATCACTTCTATATATATATATATATATTTTAATGCTAACAATCTCCCCCTAAGGGGTGGTCATTCGAATGATGCTCCACGTGAGTGGGTCTTCCGTGTTCTTTGTCTTTAACTTTGTGTGTCGTTGTAGAATAGTCTTTAGTCTTTGTTCCTTCATGCTTTGTGATCTTTGATAACTGATTTTTCATCGTTCTTTGTTCCTTAGTGATGTGGAGTTATCTGCCTTTCGTCACTTCTGCGTCTGTGGTGGTTGTTTGCCATTCCAACATGCTCATACACCTTCAGTCTTTGTGATACATGAAATTGTTGTTACCGTTCTTTCACCCAGATCTTTGTCACTTTACTTCTGTAGATTCTTTCACATTGCATAGAATCTTTCTTTGAACCTTACTTTGCTTTGATCTTTGTGAGAACTTTCCTTTGACGTAGTGGTGTATGTATGAGCATGTGGAATCCTTCGCCATGGAGATGATGTATAGCTACATGAAAACAGTTAGCAATAAATCAACCGGTACTTATAGATAAGGAACTAGAGATCGTCAACAGCATAGTGTGAAGACTCCTCCTAGTCCTTACCAAGGCCGTTCCCATGTCAGATACTCTCGAGAGAGCTTACAAGACCTACTTAGTAGCTCAATGACTGGTGAGTCGCTGGGGATCACTCCACGACTGTAGACCGTTTGAAACCACCGCGAACACTAAGCGTAATCCATAAAGAATTACTGAAGTGACCTGCTGTCAGGGCTGCTTGATGTTGACCCTGGCAGGAATTTCCATTCAATCATTGAGAATCAAAAAAGTGAATCCTCTCATAAATGTTCTAGCAGATTGCTAAGATCTGCGTAGGACTCTAAAGTTTACATCTGGCGTCCTTAATGATGAACAACCAGTGTAGAAATATCATGTGTTCCTATGAGATCTTTTGATGGGGAATTCCCTTCTGATAGATCTCGCACTCTACCCAGGGGCAACAAAGGCTGAAACTCTCCCTGCCAAAAACAAGGGACCCACTTCTCATCCTAAGACTCGAAAAGTGTACATATGGTTTCCTATGCGGAGATTAGGGAGAGGTCTCCTTCTTCAATATCAATCATCTCTAAGAGACAGGTCGATAGATTACACCGGTTCCCCGTGAGAATGAAACAAGCTCTTTTAAGATAACTTTAGTGGTTAAGAAGGTTTAGTGCAGTGCGTTACTGGGTCCATGACGTCTTTGTCTTCAATACCGGTGTCACCTTAGTAACAACCAGTAGCATACGAATTGTACCCGGTGTCTGCCCTAAGGTTAAACATTTGGAGGGCTATTTCTTTTCACCCTTTTTCATAACTTTTCTTTTTAATTCTTCAACCCCTTCTTTCTCCTTTCTCGTTTTCTCTTTTTTTCAATCATACCTAAGGACTTCTAATTCCAATCTATTGGAATTGTCTTTGGGTAGATCCCTCCGGCTCTGGCGGATCATAGGACGGTTTTTCCTAACCTTAGCCACCTTATAGCTCCATGACTATCCTATCATTGCCATAGAAATCATTTATAGAAAATTTCTCAAAGTGTTTATGATAATAAAACACATTGTTGTTACCACTTTAAGAGTTTTGCATTTCATTTGAAGGACTCCCCCTTCACATGTGCTCAAGTAATTTTTTAAGAAATTTGCACATGCTAGAGGAGTTTGCCCTCTTGAATTGATCCATGATGAGGCAAAAAATGAACCACTTTTAGGGGGTCATTTAAGCCCGAATCCGAATTTATTTGATCAAATATTTCCCTAAATCGTTCCTTTTGTGATTTTAGGTACTTTGGGGGAGAAATCTGGAAAAGGAAGCAATTCGGACGTTTTTGGAGCATAAAAGTGAAGAAAACGCCAAAGTCTTAATTTCCCATGCTGGGAACAGAATGTGACGGCGTCAAGAGCAAAACCTTGACGGCGTCAAGAGCAAATCTCATGAATTTCCATGACGACCCAGAACGGATTTGACGGCGTCACGTAGGAAGGGCGTCAAGAGTAAAAGAGTCATGACGGCCCGGAAGTACTTAAGTCTTGACGGCGTCAGAAGTGGATCTAGGCAGTCCGAGGAGAGTTTTGGCAGCGAGGTGACAGCGTCACATTGTTTGCCTTGACGCCGTTAGACCTATTTTTCTATATATAGTTTTCTATTTTTCACACATTAAAAAGAGAAGTTTTGGAAGAAACCCTAAGTATGATTTTGGTGTAACTTTACAGGTTTTTCAAGGGTTCCAACCCCTTGATACCATGCATGATTAATCAAGATAAGTGTTCTTCTAATTCATTCAATATGTCTATGTGTTGGTTGTCTATATCATGTTCTTGTCTTAATTCTATCATGCTAGGCTAGATCTATCTTGTGTTTGCTTAGATCTAATGAAACCTAGATATTGATTATGTGTTGATTACTTGTTTATTCTTGTCTTGGATGAATGATTTATATGTTAGGCTTAAGAAAACTGGCAGATCTCCAAATGGTAACATGCTTGAACGTCTTAAGAAACATGAACCGAGGCGCACTAGGTCTTTATTGGTTGTATTTAATGCATGAGCCACTATTTACAATCCCTATAGTTGTGCTGGGCATGGTGTAGGAGGAGATAAGAGCTCATAGAATTAGGGAGTTATGTGTGCTACCCCATGAATGGTATTAAGGAATACCATCCGTCATCCATGCAATTATAATAAGTAATTAATGTGTAAAAGATATCTAGGGAGTAGTGAAATCTAAGTAAACACATTTTCTCCAATTACTGCTCACAACTTTAGTATAATTTTGCTTATTTTCATTTTTAGTATTTTATTTTGATTGCATCTTAGTATTGGGTTAGTTGAATAGCAACTAATTCCGCCCACTCTTCCAAAACCCGAGATTTTACTTGCTTTCATAAAAATATAAAAACACAAAAATAATCATCCTTCTCCTTTAGAACTAGTATTTAGGCTTTCTAATCCTAGCGACACTATTCCTAAGCTGAACGATCAATCCCCCGGTACTTGTCACTATACTATACTACAACGATCCGGTACACTGCCTGGTTGGGGTTGTAAGCTCCTCGAGAGGTAAAGCCTGTTGCGATTCCCACGCATCAAGTTTTTGGCGCCGCTGCCGGGGAATAGTTATTGTCTAGGTTAGAATTTCTTTGTATTAGGTCTACCCGCGGGATTCATCACCACATGGGATGATCTCACCACTCGTTTCCTTGCTCAATTTTTCCCACCGGGGAGAACTACCAAGCTTAGAAATGACATCTTGATGTTCCAACAACGTCAAAATGAATCTCTTTATGAAGCATGGACTCGTTTCAAGGACTTACTCCAAAAAGTCCCTCATCATGGCATAGATCTTTGGCTCCAAGTCCAAATTTTTTATGACCATATCGACATCTCCACGAGGCGAGCCATTGACCAATCGGCCGGTGGTAAGCTACGTGATCTAAGTGCGGAACAATCATGGGAACTCATAGAAGATCTTGCTCTCTATGACAATGAAAGTTGGAACGATCCCCGTGACTTGAAGAAAACGGTCAAGGCAATATCTTTGCCTTCGAACAATTCTAGCACTCCCGACCGTAGGATCATGGAACTTGAGGACCAAGTCAAGTTTCTCATGAAATCTTACAATGCTCCTAAGCCTTCAAGCCAAGTGAACAAAATCACTTCTTCATGCGAATTATGTAGTGGTCCCCACGAAACTCGTGATTGTGTGGAACTCCCCGGAACAGCTTTTGCGGACTACGCATCCACGCGTACCGATGAAGCGGGAGATAAGTGGTACACTTTCAAGCCCGGGCCAAACACATACGGTGATTCATACAACCCTTCATGGAAAAATCACCCAAACCTTAGGTGGAAACAAAATCAAACAAATTCCTCCAATCCGCCTAACCGTTACCAACCAACCGGTCCACCATCCAACCGTACTTTCAACAACAATCCTTCTAACAACTATGGTAGTACCAACAATCTTGAAGGATTGATGTCAAAGTTTATGGCATCTCAAGAGGCTCGCATAGCTAGGTTTGAAACCGAATTCAACCAACAACAAACGGAGATGACCAACAAGATTGACAACTTGTTGTAAGCCCTCAACAACCAAGCATTAGTCACACCTAGGAAGGACACTAGGGACACCAATAACGGAAACCAAATTAAGGATCCCTCATCATCTAAACAGGTCCACTTTGTTAATGTTGTCACTATTAAGCCGATAGATAAGGAGATAGAAGAGAGTGACAAGAATGAAGATAGGATAGAAGCCGAGACTAAGAATGAGAATAGGGAAGTTGAGGTTGATAGTAGAGAGGAATTAGAGGAGGTAGAACCTATAGAAGAATACTTTGAGAAGTTGCCAACCAAGGAAGAACGGGAATACCATAAGGATTTATTCGATAGTCCCGAGAGAACATATATCTTTGGCGACCCCCTTATCAAAATGGGAGACCCCTCTAACATTAACATCCAATGCAATATCGGGCACATGCATATATGGAAAGCTTACATCGACCCTAGATCCCCCGTGAACATCATGACTAGGACTTATTACAATTGGGTGATGAAGAAGCAACTTAATTTTAGGATGATGCCTAATAAGAACCTGATAAGTAATTTTGCGGGAAGAGTGAAAGGATTGCATGTGATTATAGGGAATCTCACCTATGAGATCGATTTTATGATAGTTGAGGACACTCGTCCGGTGATAGATGCTTGCCTAAGTCAAATAATATTTGGGAAAACATTTGTTGAGGCCACTAGGATGAGTTATGATCCGACTTTAGGGATAGTTAGATTCAAGAAAGAGAATGATGAGGTTGCTTATCAAATGCCCTACAAGATTGAGCAATACCGCCTTCTCTCTAATTTCGAAAAGGAACACAAGCAAGCGGCTTATTATAGGAATGAGGAGGATAGACGTAGAGGAGTAGAGTATGTTAGAAATAGGATGCTTGGTTTCTACAAAGAATGCTTGCAACTAGGTCCGGAATACAAAACTGGTTTAGAAGACGACCTAGAGAGTGGAACCAATGATGAGATCACGTAGTAACCTATGACCTTGAGTCTAGCTACAAGACTCGTAAATAAAGAAAAGCGCTTCTTGGGAGGCAACCCATGTTTTGTGTGATTTTATGTGTTTGTTATTTGCTTCCGTATGCATGTTTTATTTTTATTGTTGGTTGATCATGTTTCTAAACTAAATAGTAGAAATACTTTACTTTGTTGTTTGGCCTAGTCTTAACTCCACCTAAAAGTATTTTTGCAAAAGATAAGTGTAAGGGGAAACCCCAAATATGTTTTTAAGAAACAAACCGATCATGATTCTCCACAATATTAAATGAACATGTATATTCGTATTTGTTAGAGTCAAATGCTTGTATTGAGTCATAATGAAGTTTTGCAGGATTTTCCAGGAAGTAGGACCAAGTTTTTATGGAAATTTTCCGGAAACTTAACATAAGGATTTCTGCAAGTCAATTCTGACGGCGTCAGGGGTTTACTCTTGACGGCATCAGGAGTTAAAAATCTGGAAATTTTACCGGTTTTGTTTTTCTAACGGAGTCTTATGGTTTTTGTGAATTATTAAGTTTTATAATCTCCAGGAGATCTGCAAACTTCATTCCACAAGCATTATATCTTATCTTGTTTTCTAGGATTTAGTAACTTATATAGAATGCCGTCGATTTTACGCGAGGTTGTCTTGTCTATTTTGTCAGGTTTTACAGGTTATGTATGACAAGAAGATGATTTATATTCTGGAAGGGAAGCTTTGATTGTTCGTTTTCTTGGAGGAAGATTTAACCTGGCCATCCTATTATCCATACCGAGCGAATCAGGGGAGTATTTGATTTCATTCTCTTTACTTTTTCACTTTTACATTCTTTACTTGAACATTGGGGACAATGTTCATCTTAAGTGTAAGGGGAGGGTAAAAAGATGATACCTTACATATGCACTTTCGCTTGAGTTTGTTTTGTTTGATGGTAGATGTGTAATAAAACTATGAGAAATACTTGTTAGTGCAATTTTAGCGCCAAATATAAAATTTTTTACAACATTTAGGAGTGAAACTTTAGCCATAGCAAGCGTCTCATGGATAGGAGATTGTATGACTAGCACATAACCGTATATTCAGAAAAATTTTCCACCCAAATATGTGAGGTTCGCCTTTAGATTTGATAGGAAAAGCATTCATTATTAGTGCTTATGAGTGTACCGGTAGCATTTAGATTCTAGAACTTGCGTTAGTGATGCATCTCGAGACCGCTATTGAGACTACATTCGTGTGGTAGGATTTACTACATGATAAGAGGCATTAGGATTACCCTTGTGTTAAACCCGTATTATAATTACTTGACTATTTAAGTCATATTACTTGGCTAGTTAAGTCAACTAATTTTTCCCACACCCTTAGCTTTGTACTCATTTTTAGTACATGAAACCCCTAGTACACCCCTCCGAGCCTATCTTTTCGTTTCTAACTTTAAGCATCTTACTTAAAGGAAGAATTTGTTACACCCCACTTAAATGTACACCCAAATCGCCTTAGCCTTCCGTGTATGCGCTCATTTTTAGTGCATTATTGTTATTTGTTAAACCCTAAGTTAACTTTCTAATTGATTACATGGTTGCTAAGTCGAGTCATATCCTTGTACATATTGTTTTGGGATGATTGGGACTCATGGGTAAGTACTTATTTTATGGAGTAATAGGGAAGAACATAATATTATTACCCCCATATGTACGTTAATCTTAAAAGTGCTCCAAGTGTTTTGATTTTCTTAATTCGAGTCATTAGATTAGTTTAAATGTAAAATATGTAAAGATTCAAGTGTAAGGGGAATTCTCATCCCCTAAGATGTATTATTTTGGATGGTAGGGTAAGAGTGTATGCAAAAAAAATAAAAAATAAAAAATAAATAAAAATAAAAATAAAATAAAAAATCGAAAAAATCAAGAAAAAGAAAGAGAAAAAACATACGGACTACCATCCCGTTTCATTCTATGTTTATTTTATGTTTTTTTGTTATTTTTCATTTATTAGCTTAAGTCGAGTCTAGTCTTGGCTTAGCAACGCCACATTGTACATGTAATTGACTAAGATTGTTAACTCGCCACCAGTAAAACTTCCTTTATCCAACAAAACCGTGTATTTCATATCCCTACACCTAACGTTACAACCCTTTAAAAGACCTCTTTGATTGTTTATCCTAGGTGCCTACGCCATGTGGTGGAGGTTTGATCCTTTCCCAAGCCTATGGTAATCTATTTTGCTATGACAGGTAGTGAGAGATATCTTCCGTTTCCATATTGTAATTTATACTTTATTACACCCGAGAGATGTGAGTATCTAAACACTATTTGTGAGGTGCTAGTATATGACCTCCGTGCTTGTCTATTGGTCTTTAGTGGAACGATTATTTGTTGTAATTACTTTTATATTAGTGTTAAATGACCCCTAACTTGTATTTTGAGTAGAATAAAAACGCATTTGCTTGAGGACAAGCAAATCTCAAGTGTAAGGGTATATGATGAGGCGAAAAATGAACCACTTTTAGGGGGTCATTTAAGCCCGAATCCGAATTTATTTGATCAAATATTGCCCTAAATCGTTCCTTTTGTGATTTTAGGTACTTTGGGGGAGAAATCTGGAAAAGGAAGCAATTCAGACGTTTTTAGAGCATAAAAGTGAAGAAAACGCCAAAGTCTTAATTTTCCATGCTGGGAACAGTAGGTGACAGCGTCAAGAGCAAAACCTTCACGGCGTCAAGAGCAAATCTCATGAATTTCCACGACGACCCAGAACGGATTTGACGGCGTCACGTAGGAAGGGCGTCAAGAGTAAAAGAGTCATGACGGCCTGGAAGTACTTAAGTCTTGACGGTGTCAGAAGTGGATCTAGGCAGTCCGAGGAGAGTTTTGGCGGCGAGGTGACGGCGTCACATTGTTTGTCTTGACGCCGTCAGACCTATTTTTCTATATATAGTTTTCTATTTTTCACACATTAGAAAGAGAAGTTTTGGGAGAAACCCTAAGTACGATTTTGGTGTAACTTTACAGGTTTTTCAAGGGTTCCAACCCCTTGATACCTTGCATGATTAATCAAGATAAGTGTTCTTCTAATTCAATCAATATGTCTATGTGTTGGTTGTCTATATCATGTTCTTTTCTTAATTCTATCATGCTAGGCTAGATCTATCTTGTGTTTGCTTAGATCTAATGAAACCTAGATATTGATTATGTGTTGATTACTTGTTTATTCTTGTCTTGGATGAATGATTTATATGCTAGGCTTAAGAAAACTGGCAGATCTCCAAATGGTAACATGCTTGAACGTCTTAAGAAACATGAACCGAGGCGCACTAGGTCTTTATTGGTTGTATTTAATGCATGAGCCACTGTTTACAATCCCTATAGTTGTGCTGGGCATGGTGTAGGAGGAGATAAGAGCTCATAGAATTGGGGAGTTATGTGTGCCACCCCATGAATGGTATTAAGGAATACGATCCGTCATCCATGCAATTATAACAAGTAATTAACGTGTAAAAGATATCTAGGGAGTAGTGAAATCTAAGTAAACACATTTTCTCCAATTACTGCTCACAACTTTAGTATAATTTAGCTTATTTTCATATTTAGTATTTTATTTTGATTGCATCTTAGTATTGGGTTAGTTGAATAGCAACTAATTCCGCCCACTCTTCCAAAACCCGAGATTTTACTTGCTTTCATAAAAATATAAAAATACAAAAATAATCATCCTTCTCCTTTAGAACTAGTATTTAGGCTTTCTAATCCTAGCGACACTATTCCTAAGCTGAACGATCAATCCCCGGTACTTGTCACTATACTATACTACAACGATCAGGTACATTGCCTGGTGGGGGTTGTAAGCTTCTCGAGATCCCTCGAGAGGTAAAGCCTGTTGCGATTCCCACGTATCAATCCACTTTCAGCGAACATGACCGATTCGAGACACGCTTACATCACTAGTTAGACTAGCTTGAATTCATTACCCGTCCTGGTCAAGTCCAAAGAAAGTCTCTCGATACGGTACATTCTACTCAGACAAGTCCTATTCGAGACACGCTTACATCACTAGTTAGACTATCTTGAAATTATTACCCGTCCAGGACAAGTCTTTTCGATTACTGACATTTTAAGCTTCGTCAATTCATAGGTACTTACTGAGTCGAGCTCTTCTGAGATTCAGTCACAAACTTTAAACATCTTCGATCACATTTTAATCATGTCTTCACCCCCTCAAAAATAGCATAGCGTGATATTTTTGATATCAACTGATTAATAAAAAGCTTTTTGGAGAGAAAGACAGATTTGATTTTGCATGAAATCGGAACATTTTAGTTGTTTATACTTTCCCTTAATGATGGCTCATTTAAAATCAATTTAAGGGTTTAGAGGGAGTTGTTTGAAAACGAGTTTATGCTTGAAATCTTTTTCGTTTGTTTAGACTCGAACTTTTTGAAAAAGATTTCGTCATTGAACGTACGAGTCCTTGATTTGAAAATAATCAGAAGTCATCGTTGTTCGGGTCCGGGTTTCGTACTGATGTATACGAAAGCCATTGTGAAGAAAATATTGAGAAACGACATGTTTTAGAAAAACATTAAAAAGAACTCCCATTCAAGCATCTGTACATGTCCGTATCATTGTTGAATGATATTTCTAGAAACGTACAGAATATTGATTTATACGAGAGACAAGCCGTGAGAAGAATATTTTTGAATTTTTTGATTTTATATTGTTTTTGTATTTTTTGAAAATTTTATATTTTTGTATTTTGTTTTTGTTGGTTTTTCAAATTTTGTATTTTGTTTTTTTCAAAAATATTTACAGCGAAGCGATTTTGAAAACATTTTTCAAGAAGATTCGAGAAGACGTTCTAGCACCTCAGGAGTTAGGCTTCGCATGCCAATTCGTCGAACTAAATAGTCAAACATTTCTATTGGAAGGGCTTTAGTAAATAGAACGGCGAGTTGATAATCAGTCTTAACGAAAAATAATTCAACAGTACCCTCTTCCACGTGTTCTTTGATGAAATGGTAGCGGACTTTGATATGCTTCGTCTTAGAGTGATGTACAGGATTGCACGAGATGGCTATGACACTTTTTGAGTCACAATACATAGGTATTCTGTCAAAAGTAAAGCCATAATCTGTGAGCTGTGTCCGCATCCATAGAACTTGGGCACAACACGTAGATAGAGACACATACTTGGCTTCGGCGGTTGATAGCGCAGTACAATCCTGTTTCTTTGACGACCAGCTTACTAGCTTTTCACCTAAAAATTGTGCTCCACCTGATGTACTCTTTGCTGTAACTTGATCACCAGCATGGTCTACATCTGAAAATGCTGTTAGATGAAACCCCGAATCCTTCGGATACCAAAGTCCCATGTTAATGGTGCTTCGTAGGTACCGAAAGATCCGTTTAACCTCTTTGAGGTGAAGTTCGGTAGGCTTTGCCTGAAACCGTGCTAATAAACATACAACAAATTGAATATCGGGTCGGCTAGCAGTTAGGTACATGAGAGAACCGATCATGCTCTGATATTTCTTCTGATCGATAGGTTTCCCAAACTAATCAGCACCTATTTTTGGTGAAGTGACCATTGGTGTACCAACAGAATCACAATTTTCCATTCCATGTTTTTTTCAAAATCTCTATCGTATATTTAGCTTGATTGATAAAAATACCACGAGGGGATTGATGGATTTGTAAACCAAGAAAGAATTTTAGTTCCCCCATCATGGACATTTCAAAATTACTTTTCATGAGATTTTCAAAATGTTTTGAATGGTTAGGATTGGTTGATCCAAAAATAATGTCGTCCACGTAAATTTGAACAACCAAAATGTCATCTTTGAATTTTTTGATAAACAAAGTATCATCAACCGTTCCTTTTGTGAAATTGTTTTTAAGCAATAAAGATGATAGTTCGTCATACCACGCTCTTGGAGCTTGTTTTAAACCATGAATTGCTTTCTTAAGCTTGTAGACGTAGTCTGGATGATCTTTGTCGATGAATCCCTCTGGCTGACTCACATACACTTCTTCTTTCAAGAAAGCTGTCTTAATGTCCATCTGATAGACTGTGATGTTTTTGTGAGCTGCATAGGTTAAGAAAATCCGGACTGCTTCAAGTCTAGCTACAGGCGCGAATGCTTCCTCGAAATCTATCCCTTCTTCTTGTGGATAACCTTTAGCCACGAGACGAGCTTTGTTGTGAATAACAGTCATTTCCTCATCCAGTTTGTTCTTCCACAACCACTTGAGATCAAGAACACGTTTATCAAGTGGTCGTTCAACAAGTTCCCAACTATCATGTAACAGGTATTGAAGAAATTCCTCTTGCATCGCTTCAATCCAAGGGTTTTCTGCCATTGATTCCTGAATGTTCTTTGGTTCTTTGAGGCTGATTGAGCAAATGTAGATGCACAATTCGAGATCAGTGGCAAGTTGTCTCCTTGTCTGAACTGGCTTTGAAGGTTCACCAATAACATGTTCTATTGGATGGTCTTTTGTCCATTGAAACGTAAAAGGGTACCTTGGGTGTAACGAATGTGTGTTAGATGGTTCTTGTAACCTTGAAGAAGATTCAGCAGAGTCTGTTGCAAATGGGTTTTCAAATACTTCTTCTTATTCTTCTAACGTAACATCGTTTGAATTATTTGTTGGTTCTTCTTGAAAATTTGTGTTTTGGTTTTGCTCATCAACTCTTGGTAGAACAGTTTCAAGTACTGGAGTTACTTGAGTAGATGTAGATGATGTTGATGTAGTTGGTGCTTCAGCTTCAATTGTGGTAGATGCATCTTCTGATGGTGGTGGTAGTTGATGGTTTTGAGCGGGTGCAGCGGAATGTTGTTGAGATGCAATTGTCGAAGTTCCACCATAGTATTCATCAAACATTAACTCGAAGAAATTTTCCAGTTCTTGTTCTAAAGGTTTATCCATGTTTGTTGACTGAGCTCCTTGAGGCACGAGTCCTGAACTGATGTGTCCAGAAGTCTGCATGTTTGGTGCAGGTCCTAATCCGTTTTGATTAGAAGCCATTGGATTAAGCGCGGGTTCTAGAGCGAGGCTCTCAGAAGCCATTTGTGAAATCTCTTCAAACTTCGCATTCATCGTCTCCATTATCCTTTTCGTTCTTCTATTATACACCCTGAATGCCCTCGAGTTTTATGAATATCCAATGAAGATTCCGATATCACCCTTAGCTTTTAACTTCCCTAGATCTTCTCTGTCATTCGTCGGATAGCACAAAGCGCCAAACACGTGAAGGTAAGAGATGTCAGGTTTACGGTTGTTTACTAGCTCATATGGGGTTTTATTGAATCTCGGATGGACTAGGGATCGGTTTTGAGTAAAACAAGCAGTGGCTACAGCATCAGCCCATAAGAATAGTGGTGCACTAGAAAAAATTAGCATTGTGCGAGCAGCTTCCACAAGAGTACTATTTCTTCTTTCAACTACCCCAGTCTGCTGTGGAGTTCTAACAACTGATGTTTGATGTGTGATTCCAACATCTTCAATGTAAGTTCTTAACTCCTGGTTTGTAAATTCTGTGCCATTGTCTGTTCTTATAATCCTTACTGGAGCTTGAAGTAGAACTTGAATACGCTTCAGAAAAGTGATGATGATGCCTGGTGCTTCGTCTTTTGATCTCAAAAACTTTACCCAAGTATATCTTGAATAATCATCAACAATAATGAGAATATACTTCTTCCCTTTAATACTTTCAACTCTCATTGGGCCACATAAGTCCATGTTCAACATATGTAACCTTGCTTCCGAACTAGGTACAATTTTGGGTTTATATGACGCTCTTTTACGTTTTCCTTGTTCGCATGATGGACATAGGTGTTCCTTGGTATATTTGAACTTAGGAAGACCAGTGACGATGTTGTCTTTGGCTAACTTGTTAATGGTGTCGAAATTGAGATGGGATAAATGTCTATGCCACAGCTAGGACTTAGTTTTGGTTGCCCTTGTCATAAGACAAATTGGTGATGTAGAAGCCATTTGGTTGATGTCGATAGCATACAAGTTTGTACTACGATTACCAGTTAAGAGATCATCACCAACCAAATTTCTTATAAAAACCGTGTTTCTTCTGAATGCCACTTCTAAATCTGCATCACAAAACTGCCCAACTGAAAACAAGTTGTGTCCCAATCCTTCGACGTAGTAAACTCGAGTGATTAAAAAATTCCCAAATAGAAAATCTCCATAACCCTGAATAGCTTCTACATGATCATTTCTAAATCGTACAGTTCCCATGAATTTCCAGACGAAATTGATCAGCAGCTTTAAATTCCCGGTCATGTGCTTGGAGCAACCTGAGTCGACGATCCAAAGACATATTTCGATAACCTGCCAAGAACAGAAGAGTTTGTATTTGGAAACTGATGAGGCAAAAAATGGTCCGTTTTTAGGGGGTCATTTAAGCCCGAATCCGAATTTATTTGATCAAATATTGCCCTAAATCGTTCCTTTTGTGATTTTAGGTACTTGGAGAGTGAATTCTGGAAAAGAAGCCATTTTGGACGTTTTTGGAGCATAAAAGTGAAGAAAACGGCAAAGTCTCAATTTTCCATGCTGAGAACAATACATGAAGGCGTCAAGAGTAAATTCATGACGGCGTCAAACCCCAAGAATTAAAATCCGTAGTTGATGACGGCGTCACACACAGGGCATCAAGAGGAAATTTTGTGACGGCCTAGGCCTTGACGGCGTCAGAAGTAGATCAAGGCCGTCCGAGGAAGTATTTGGCGGCGAGATGACGGCGTCACACATTTGTTCTTGACGCCGTCATCCCTATTTTCCTATATATAGTTTTCTAGTTTTTCACATAAGGAGAGAAGTTTTGGAGAAACCCTAAAGACGATTTTGGTGCAACTTTTACAGGTTTTTCAAGGGTTCCAAACCCTTGATACCTTGCATTGTAATTGAGATAAGTGTTCTTCTAATTCAATCAATATGTCTATGTGTTGGTTGTCTATATCTTGTTCTTGTCTCAATTCCATTATGCTAGGCTAGATCTCTTTTGTGTTTGCTTAGATCTAATGAAACCTAGATATTGATTATATGTTGATTACTTGTTTATTCTTGTTTTGGATGAATGATTTATATGTTTGGCTTAAGAAAACTGGCAGATCTCCAAATGGTAACATGCTTGAACGTCTTAAGAAACATGAACTGAGGCGTACTAGGTCTTTATTGGTTGTATTTAATGCATGAGCCACTGTTTACAATCCCTATAGTTGTGCTGGGCATGGTGTAGGAGGAGATAAGAGCTCATAGAATTGGGGAGTTATGTATGCCACCCCATGAATGGTATTAAGGAATACGATCCGTCATCCATGCAATTATAACAAGTAATTAACGTGTAAAAGATATCTAGGGAGTAGTGAAGTCTAAGTAAACACATTTTCTCCAATTACTGCTCACAACTTTAGTATAATTAGTTTATTTTCATTTTTAGTATTTTATTTTGATTGCATCTTAGTTTTGGGTTAGTTGAATAGCAACTAATTCCGCCCACTCTTCCAAAACCCGAGATTTTTATTTGCTTTCTAAAAAATATAAAAACACAAAAATAATCATCCCTCACTTTTAGAACTAGTAATTAGGCTTTCTAATCCTAGCGACACTATTCCTAAGCTGAACGATCAATCCCTCGGTACTTGTCACTATACTATACTACAACGATCAGGTACACTGCCTGGTGGGGGTTGTAAGCTTCTCGAGATCCCTCGAGAGGTAAAGCCTGTTGCGATTCCCACGCATCAAGTTTTTGGCGCCGCTGCCGGGGAATAGTTATTGTCTAGGTTAGGATTTCTTTTTATTAGGTCTACTTGCTAGATTCCTTTCTAGTAAGGTTTTATTTTTTTAGGTCTTCTTTAGTCTATCTTATTTCTTCGTGCTTTTGTTCGTAACTCTTTACCATCCGACATCATGGAAGGTGGTAACATCTTTGAACCCGTCATCCCACCACAACAAAACCCGCCACTAGAACCCCTTAGGCCCCGAACCTTAGGAGAGTATTCCCGACCTAGCCACCAAGGCTACCGAAACACCATTGAGCTCACCGGAGCCAATGTGACCCCCTTGCGATCCGACACCATCCGGTTGGTGCAAACCGGATGTGCATTCCATGGACTTCGTTCCGAAGATCCAAACCAACATCTTAAGGACTTTCTCAAAATCGTAGATTCCATAGACCTAGGTGTTGCAACTAGAGAGACTACCCGTTTACGCCTATTCCAATTCTCTCTACGGGATCAAGCTAGTCAATGGCTTGAGCGTTTACCCGCGGGATCCAACACCACATGGGATGATCTCACCACTCGTTTCCTTGCTCAATTTTTCCCACCGGGGAGAACTACTAAGCTTAGAAATGACATCTTGATGTTCCAACAACGTCAAAATGAAACCTTTTATGAAGCATGGATTCGATATAATGACCTACTCCGAAATGTCCCTCATCATGGGATCGAACCATGGCTCCAGATCCAAATCTTTTACGATAAGGTTGACTATCAAACAAGGAAAGCCATTGATTACGCAGCCAAGGGTAGGCTAGATAGACTTAGCATTGACGAGTGCTGCAAAGTTCTTGAGGAGTTGGCACAATACGAAGAGGAAGGATGGGAGGACCCAATACTCCCAAGCAAGGTAAAACTTGACTACGCGTGTGCCACCCAAGAACAATTGTTAGGAAGCATCGAGAAGCAGGTAAAAGAATTGATGAGTATTGAGAAACTTGTTGCTGAACCCATGTGCAATCATAATCCACGTAGGAATATGGTTATCAACCAGAATTTTCCTGAACGCTCACGACAAGAGGAATTCGAAGGGATAATGGTAACCTTCATGGATAGTCAGGAAAAACAAATCCAGCACCTAGAGGCACGCATGGAAAGCACTCATAAAGCTTTTATGAATTTCGCAGACCAATTCATATCAAGGGTCAAAGAAAAGATCAAAGAAAATTCCATACCTAAAAAGATTGAAAAAGTCTTCGAGGTGTCAACCCCTTTGGTGTTTGACCAAGAGGATAACGGGAAATCTTCCTCAAATGCTTTACCATTAACTACCCCCCGTTCTCATGAACACCCCCATGCAGAGAAAAGTTCGCAAATCCATAACATTTTCGTTGGATGTTTGCGAACTACATTCCCGATCTCATCCAAAAAACGTTCTTTTGGTTTTAAACCCGGTGTAAAGAGGTCGCACCTCAAAAACACCACTGATCTGAAACCCCCTATGGAACAACATCTTTCTTCTCACACCAATGACCCATGCATGGGGATCAACTTAGCCAAAACGTCACCCGACCCCTTCTACAACCTTACCTCTTTCCGTGACAGTAATGAGACGTTCGACCCTGGTAGACCTCGTTAACGGAATAGCTACTCATGGGTTTTACTAATGTTTAGTTATTCACGCAAAGAGCAGGGACTGAACATGGAACTACTCCAAACCTCACCTTACACGGGCATCTGACGGCGTCAGCTTTAACTCTTGACGCCGTCAGCTCGACGAATCTGCAATATTAACCCAAAACCAATCACTTTCAACCCATACCCCACAAATCTCACCCAAAGTGCTGCTGCTACTCCAATTCTCCAACCTCCAATTCGACGTCTTCCGCATCCAATCTTCACTTGGTAAGTGATTCTTCTTCATCCTTTTTCAATCAATTGTCCCTAGGACCCCTTAATTTGAAAAACCCCTTTCGCCCGAAACCCCACTCTCGACCCTTCATTAACGAATCATAATACCATCCATTTGGTGATTTGTAATCATGGGGTTACCATTTGATGATGTTGTCTCACTCAAATCATGCATTAATTTAGAGAAAACCCATCATGCCTCGGATTCTTTGACCCCCTACCCCTGTTTCCTGATTAAAGGAGCGTTTAGGTAATGGGTTAAGAGTTTGAAAATTGACTTTTCCCTCGCATTTGCATGAGTCGGATTTTTGCTATGTCTGTCGGCGTTAGGACCAACCCTGACGGCGTCAGATGTATCTGACAGCAGAAATCAATAGAAATTCTTCTGCTAATTGCTTTCGTTCGCTCTAACTTTCTCCAGGAAAATGAGTAAGCGATCAAGACAACACAGAGGTAGCTCATCCAGGTCCCAACAAGTTAATTACGGGGAATTGGTCCACAGTTGGGGTCTATTTGACAACGATGCTGCCACCACAAAGTATTTGGAGCTTGCTAATCACCACATTGACGCTGGTTCTGTTATTGATTGGGAACTTCTTAGATCCCAAGGTCTAGAGGCTGCATTTCTGAGAAGGATTAACACTGATGGGTTCGCTGGTCCTCAATGGGAGAGGATGTTTAGAATGAGGGAGATTGTTTATAGTGAGTTGGTAAGGGAATTCTTTGCGACTTTCCGTTTTGATCAGGCTAAGGCTAGGACAGATATGGGGGGCACCACTGTGTATTTTAGGCTAGGGGGAGAGTTGCGGTCATGTTCAGTGGCTGAGTTTGGTTGGAGGCTTGGGTTATATACTAGTGAGGAGGTTGATGGGACTTTTCTGCAGAGGTTGTTACATGGAGAGACTCAGAGGAATGAGATGAGGTGTATCACTTTTTGGCCGACCATAGGGGATAGGGTTTACACCTCGACTACTGGGGCTGCATCAATCAGGGACCCCATTGTTAGGTTGGCTCACAGGTGCATCACATACAGCCTGTCTGCACGTCATGGCACTACTCACCGTATCACTTCCTCTGATCTGTTCTACCTGTATACTATCTTTTCAGAGGATGTTTACTGCAACATCCCATTTTGGGTGGCCAGTTATTTGAGGACCAGTGTAGGTGATAGGGATATAGATAGGGTGTATGGAGGGATGTTTGTGACCCGGTTGGCTCGCTCCTATGGTCTTCTTACTCCTGCAATCATGGGGTATTTGAGCGACTGCGGGGGCTGTAGGGTGGTGAGGGCTAAATCCCTCAGGCAGATGAACATCTTGATGCAGATGGTGGATGGGTCCTACACCTGGTACATGGCAGCAGGGCCTGCTGGTGAGGATGATGATGAGGGAATGCCCCAGCACCATCAGTTTGCTGGGTATGAGGAGGGGACTGCTGACTACTATCGGCACATGGGCCGAGGAGATTGGCAGGCGCATCAGGGGGCTTGGATGGGTCAGGTGGATGCTTGGAGAACCACCACTGACCAGAGATTTGACTGGATGTATGAGCACACAGTCCGCCAGATGCAGCATCTTTCGACCCGTGATCACATCGAGCCCCATCTGCAGATTGACCCATTCCCTGGGCGTGAGCAGGACTATCCTCCCTATGGGTATACTGGGCACCTCCCACCTGGCTATGATTACCGCTTTGGTCCTCCCCCTCAGTGATTCGTTTTGATATCTGTGGTTCTTGAACAATTTATTCTCGGTTGTATGATTTGAAACATTTGGTCTTGTAATAGTTTAGGATTCAGCCTCTGTTGGCTTTGGACACTTTTTATTTTCTTTTAACAATTATTATGCATGTTCGAATTTTAATTTTATTGTTGGTTAATTTTTGCAACCCATGTTTTGTGTGATTTTATTTGTTTGATTGTTATTTGCTTCCGTATGCATGTTTTATTTTTATTGTTGGTAGATCATGTTTCTAAACTAAATAAGTGGAAATACTTTACTATGTTGTTTGGCCTAGTCTTAACTCCACCTAGAAGTATTTTTGCAAAAGATAAGTGTAAGGGGAAACCCCAAATATGTTTTTAAGAAACAAACCGATCATGATTCTCCACAATATTAAATGAACATGTATATTCGTATTTGTTAGAGTCAAATGCTTGTATTGAGTCATAATGAAGTTTTGCAAGATTTTCCAGGAAGTAGGACCAAGTTTTTCCAGAAATTTTCCGGAAACTTAACATAAGAATTTCTGCAGGTCCATTCTGACGGCGTCAGAGGATTACTCTTGACGGCGTCAGGAGTAAAAATCTGGAAATTTTACCGGTTTTGTTTTTCTAACGGAGTCTTATGGTTTTTGTGAATTATTAAGTTTTATAATCTCCAGGAGATCTGCAAACTTCATTCCACAAGCATTATATCTTACTTTGTTTTCTAGGATTTAGTAACTTATATAGGATGCCGCCGATTTTACGCGAGGTTGTCTTGTCTATTTTTGTCATAATTTACAGGTTATGTTCGACAAGGAGATGATTTATATTCTGGAAGGGAAGCTTTGATTGTTCGTTGTCTTGGAGGAAGATTTAACCTGGCCACCTTATTATCCATACCGAGCGAATCAGGGGAGTATTTGATTTCATTCTTTTTACTTATTTCACTTTTACATTCTTTACTTGAACATTGGGGACAATGTTCATCTTAAGTGTAAGGGGAGGGTAAAAAGATGATACCTTACATATGTACTTTCGCTTGAGTTTGTTTTGTTTAATGGTAGATGTGTAATAAAACTATGAGAAATACTTGTTAGTGCAATTTTAGCGCCAAATTTAAAATTTTTTACAACATTTAGGAGTGAAACTTTAGCCATAGCAAGCGTCTCATGGATAGGAGATTGTATGACTAGCACATAACCGTATATTCAGAAAAAATTTTCCACCCAAATATGTGAGGTTCGCCTTTAGATTTGATAGGAAAAGCATTTACTATTAGTGCTTATGAGTGTGCCGGTAGCATTTAGATTCTAGAACTTGCGTTAGTGATGCATCCCGAGACCGCTAGTGAGACTACATTCGTGTGGTAGGATTTACTACATGATAAGAGGCATTAGGATTACCCTTGTGTTAAACCCGTATCATAATTACTTGACCATTTAAGTCATATTGTTTGGCTAGTTAAGTCAACTAATTTTTCCCACACCCTTAGCGTTGTACTCATTTTTAGTACACGAAACCCCTAGTACACCCCTCCGAGCCTATCTTTTCGTTTCTAACTTTAAGCATCTTACTTAAAGGAAGAATTGGTTACACCCCACTTAAATGTACAAGCAAATCGCCTTAGCCTTCCGTGTATGCGCTCATCTTTAGTGCATTATTGTTATTTGTTAAACCCTAAGTTAACATTCTAATTGATTACATGGTTGCTAAGTCGAGTCATATCCTTGTACATATTGTTTTAGGACGATTGGGACTCATGGGTAAGTACTTATTTTATGGAGTAATGGGGAAGAACATCATTTATTACCCCCATATGTACGTTAATCTTAAAAGTACTCCAAGTGTTTTGATTTTCTTAATTCGAGTCATTAGAATAGTTTAATGTAAAGTATGTAAAGATTCAAGTGTAAGGGGAACGTTCATTCCCTATGATGTATTATTTTGGATGGTAGGGTAAGAGTGTATGCACAAAAAAAAAAAAAAAAAAAAAAATCGAAAAAAACAAGAAAAGAAAAAAAAAATAGAAAAAAGGAAAAAGTAAAAAAAAAAAAAAAAAAAAAAAAAAAAAAAAACATACGGACTACCATCCCTTTTTATTCTATGTTCATTTTATGTTTTTGTTATTTTTCATTTATTAGCTTAAGTCGAGTCTAGTCTTGGCTTAGCAACGCCATATTGTACATGTAATTAACCAAGATTGTTAACTCGCCACCAGTAAAACTTCCTTTATCCAACAAAACCGTGTAATTCGTATCCCTATACCTAATGTTACAACCCTTTAAAAGACATCTTTGATAGTTTATCCTAGGTGCTTACGCCATGTGGTGGAGGTTTGATCCTTTCCCAAGCCTATGGTAATCTATTTTGCTATGACAGGTAGTGAGAGATATCTTCCGTTTCCATATTGTAATTTAAACTTTATTACACCCGAGAGATGTGAGTATCTAAACACTATTTGTGAGGTGCTTGTGTATGACCTCCGAGCTTGTCTATTGGTCTTTAGTGGAATGATTATTTGTTGTAATTACTTTTATATTAGTGTTAAATGACCCCTAACTTGTCTTTTGAGTAGAATAAAAGCGCATTTGCTTGAGGACAAGCAAATCTCAAGTGTAAGGGTATATGATGAGGCGAAAAATGGTCCGTTTTTAGGGGGTCATTTAAGCCCGAATCCGAATTTATTTGATCAAATATTGCCCTAAATCGTTCCTTTTGTGATTATAGGTACTTGGAGAGTGAATTCTGGAAAAGAAGCCATTTTGGACGTTTTTGGAGCATAAAAGTGAAGAAAACGGCAAAGTCTCAATTTTCCATGCTGGGAACAGTACATGAAGGCGTCAAGAGTAAATTCATGACGGCGTCAAACCCCAAGAATTAAAATCCGTAGTTGATGACGGCGTCACACACAGGGCGTCAAGAGGAAATTTTGTGACGGCCTAGGCCTTGACGGCGTCAGAAGTAGATCAAGGCCGTCCGAGGAAGTATTTGGTGGCGAGATGACGGCGTCACACATTTGTTCTTGACGCCGTCATCCCTATTTTCCTATATATAGTTTTCTAGTTTTTCACATAAGGTGAGAAGTTTTGGAGAAACCCTAAAGACGATTTTGGTGCAACTTTTACAGGTTTTTCAAGGGTTCCAAACCCTTGATACCTTGCATTGTAATTGAGATAAGTGTTCTTCTAATTCAATCAATATGTCTATGTGTTGGTTGTCTATATCTTGTTCTTGTCTCAATTCCATTATGCTAGGCTAGATCTCTTTTGTGTTTGCTTAGATCTAATGAAACCTAGATATTGATTATGTGTTGATTACTTGTTTATTCTTGTTTTGGATGAATGATTTATGTGTTAGGCTTAAGAAAACTGGCAGATCTCCAAATGGTAACATGCTTAAACGTCTTAAGAAACATGAACCGAGGCGTACTAGGTCTTTATTGGTTGTATTTAATGCATGAGCCACTATTTAGAATCCCTATAGTTGTGCTGGGCATGGTGTAGGAGGAGATAAGAGCTCATAGAATTGGGGAGTTATGTATGCCACCCCATGAATGGTATTAAGGAATACGATCCGTCATCCATGCAATTATAACAAGTAATTAACGTGTAAAAGATATCTAGGGAGTAGTGAAGTCTAAGTAAACACATTTTCTCCAATTACTGCTCACAACTTTAGTATAATTAGTTTATTTTCATTTTTAGTATTTTATTTTGATTGCATCTTAGTTTTGGGTTAGTTGAATAGCAACTAATTCCGCCCACTCTTCCAAAACCCGAGATTTTTATTTGCTTTCTAAAAAATATAAAAACACAAAAATAATCATCCCTCACATTTAGAACTAGTAATTAGGCTTTCTAATCCTAGCGACACTATTCCTAAGCTGAACGATCAATCCCCCGGTACTTGTCACTATACTATACTACAACGATCAGGTACACTGCCTGGTGGGGGTTGTAAGCTTCTCGAGATCCCTCGAGAGGTAAAGCCTGTTGCGATTCCCACGCATCATAAACTGTTTTGAATTTGGTTCCATGGGGTTAGGAGTAGAATCTAAATCACACTCATAGACAGTTGCTACTTGTTTAGCTTGAGCTGTTTCTAATTTCCCATTCTAAAGAGTGAACTCTCTACCCGTCGGAATCCACTTACAAAACTTAAGATAGTTCCTAGGCATTCGACTAATAGTGGTTGTCCTAAATCGTGCAACTAATCTTTCTATAGATCTGGATCTAGCACTAGGTCTTTTTGGAACATTCTTCTGTTCAGGCGTAACATTCACATTCTTAGAAACACATTCATCATGAACATCATTAATTAAACATTTCTTCCATATTAAACAAACAGAGTCATTACATGCATTAGAAACAGTACGCTCGAGATTACATTCAGATGAATAATGTTTCTTATTACAAAGCGATAAATTCCTAGGGTGTTCTTCTACTTCTTCAACTTTATTCTTGCTACTACTCTTAGAAACAGGCGAGACTCTATTGTTCCTTGTATTGCTCGTTGTCTTTAGTCTGCTGCTCCTAGAGGTGCTTTCTAATCCTGTAGAAGGAAAGGCACACACATTAGGATTTATATTGTTGTCCTTTTTAGCATCCCTAAATTCTTTAGAATTATCCTTAATGCACTTGTCATTTGTCTTAGATGTTGAGGCAGACGCACTAGTGGGACTAATCCTAAAAAGGCCAGGTGCTAACACTTTTGGTGTTTCGGCAACCGCTTTTCCTTTATTAACAATCTTAACATTTTCACTTTTCTTGGGCAAGGGTGTTGGAGTGACTGGTTTTGTGAAATCCTTTTTCTCATCGACTTTTGGAGCAAACCGTGAAATTGACATTTTTGGTTTTTGAACCGTGTTTGAAACATTTGGTTTCTCCGAAGTCAATGGTTTTGCAAACTTAGTTTCCTCACCCTTTCCTTTTTGACTTTCAAGCTGAGCCCTCAAAAGATCATTTTGCTCTTTCATGTTTTTTAAGTCACGCTCATATGACAATTTGTCATACTTGCATTCTTCCTTTTTCCGATCAAGTTGTTTAAAATATGACACATTTTATTTTTCAAGCTTTATAAGAGCATTTTCATATTTTGAAACAATTGCGGAGGTCTCAGCTCTTAGTCGTTCATCGTCTTGAACAGAATATGTTTGTAAAATGATGGACATAATGTCAGTGGTCATAACAGCTTCGAAGAGAGAATCATTTAGGTTTTCCAAAACATTCATGTTTTCACGAGTATCATTAGCTTCGTTTACCAGGGATTTGTGGTCCTTGACAAAGTCGGTCATTTCTTTTAAGAAAGCTTGTTCAAAATGGATTACCCTTGCACTGATGTTATTCAGTGGGATAGTAATTTTGTTTTGAAACACCTTTTTCTGTTTGATATGAAAACTAGAATGCCAATTGTTAATATTGATGGTAGTTTTCGATGCAACAATATTTTGAAGTTCTTGAATTATCTTTCTAACGTCATCAAGAATTTCTCTAGCCTCACTTTTATTAAAAGTGTTGTTAGAGGACATTTGTTCCATTTTTTAAAGAGATTTGGAAACAACTTTCTTTTTAGACAAGAATTTCGCAAATGGTCATTTTATGGAAAACGCAAATGGTTCTGTTTGTGGAACAAAAGTGATTCCTGAAAGTTTGTTCAATTTGTTGTAATCAATGGGTTTCAAATCCTTTTGTTTCATTTTATTTATGCTCTCTTTGACATGTTCAATCGTTAGCACAGAATCCCGAACGACGGGAGGATCATGTTTGGTGTAAATCACATTACCATTGTACAAAACATTCTGTTCTTGCTGAGCTTTCTTGAGATTACAAGGGGTGTTGTTACCGAGAGCCATTTTATGTTTCGTATGGTAAATCGGATTAGTTTGATTTGAAATCATTTTCATTGTTTGACTCGACTGTCCCGACTTAACCACTAATTCTTCTAAATGTGCAATCATGTGTTCTGACTCTACGATTTCTTCCAAAAGTTTGTCTTCTTTCTTTGCAAAGTCCTTTTTCAACTCATCCCTTTCTTTTTCAAGATTGGTATAAGCTGTTTTTTGTTTAGAAAGTTGGTTTTGTAAATAAGAAATTTCCGTGTTTAAAGATTTTATCTTTTTGAAAGAATTAACATCAAGTGTATCAAACTTGAGTTGCAATTGTTGTTCCCTTGAAACGGAATTTTGATAACCAGTTTCTAATTCAGACAATCTTTTGTTATGAAATTCAAAAGCTTTAACGGTTGCTTTGTAACTCTCAAGCTCAGCGGTCAATTTAGCATTCGCGGCCTTAACATCGCGATTGACCTTTTGCACATTCTCAATTTCAATACGACAATTATTCAATAATGATTCAAACAAAGCACGTGTTTCCTCATCATTCTCAGCATGCTGTGAAACGAAGCCTCCATTATGATTCACATCTGGAGTTGCTGAAGGAGTATTGCTACTACTTGGCGTGTCCAGGTATGTATCATAAGTGGGTGTTTGCTTCTCAGAATGTTGTTCCTCATGAGGATACATATCAAATATATCATTATTGTGACATATGTTGAAATTTCATACCTCAGATGGTGCATTGGTGTCATAAACAGGAAGTGTGTCAGAATCCGTGTCATACTTAGCTTCCTGAAGATTCGCCATGAATATGCAGTTCGCATCGATATCCTCTCTATATTCCATGTCATCCATAAGAGCCATAAAATCATTCTCCTCTGCATTCAACTGAAACCCTGCCTTTGCCTTTTGTGCCAACATCACTGCTTTCTACAAGTACTCTAGATCTTTCTTGTTCGGCTTAGTAGGACAGTTCCTTGCCATATGACCTACACCCTGGCAGTTGAAACACTTTACTGGATTACCCTGATTCACATTTCCCAAATTCCCAACTACTGGAGCTGCAACATTTCTATTCTGATTACCCATTGCATGATTACCAACATTCTAACCCCTCTGATTTCCAACAAACTGACCCAACTGATTCCCTGCATACTGACCATACTGATTCCCTGCAAACTGACCTGCATTCTGATTTCCTGCATACTAACCTGCTGGAAAGCAAACGCTTGAGTCAATCCTGCATACTGACCTGCAGGAAAGCATACTGACCATTCTGACCCCTTTGGTTGTTGTTTGTTGGTGTAGAATATCGTCCTTGGAATGTTTTTGACAGAAAAGCAAACGCTTGAGTCAATGCTGCATTAACTTCATCATTGTCAGTGAATTCCGGTTCTTGGAATTGTAGGTATTGCTGTTGTGGAACAACTTGTTGTTGTTGTGGGTAGAATTGTTGTTGGTAGACCGGTGTTGGTTGTTGAATGCATGATAGTTGCATGTAGTTGTGAATAGGTGATGATGGTTGTTGAGTGTTCACTGGTAATGGTGTTGGTGTATTAGCAATTAGTGCGAGAGGATCATGATTCTTTGCCAATCTTTCTTTCCTAACTTCATTAGCCTCAGCTTGGTTTTGCTTCAAAAAGTCATAGAGTTGATCATAATTCACCTGATGTAAGTCCTTTGTTTGATTAACAATTGTAACATAACGACCCCATTCTTCTGGAAGGTTATTTACGAATTTGATGTTTGTTGCAATTGTTCGAGGTGTCAACTTGTTTCTAATTAACTCATTCATCAACGTGCAAAACCTTGTGTAGTATGATTCAATCTGTTCACCTTTAATGGATGTAAAGTTCTCCCATTCAGTAAGAAGTTTGTTCTCAACATCTTGTTGTCCAATTTCTGTTCCATGACATATTCTTCTAACACGTTCCCACATAGCATAAGCAGTTTCACAGCTGTCGACCGCAGCAAAGATCTCCCGTGGTAATCCAAGTTGGATTAAATGCATTGCCATATCATCAGCTTTGATCTGCGTCTTGTCTTCATCAGTGTAATCTGCTTCTGTTTGTATACACACTAATGGTTCAGTAGGAGGTGTTGTATTTGGATTACCTTGAATTTGAACTTGTCTTGGCTGAAATGGTCCGTTTTCTATGGATTTGATCATAAGGTGACCATTATCCTTTGTCTTGATGTAACGAAGCATACGGCTTGTCCATGGGAGATATCCACCTTTTTCAAGCATTGGAGGTGGGTTTTCCGAACCGGCTGCATGAATGTCTTGCTGAGTTGCCATTGATGAAGTGTAGATGGATAAAGTTATTCTTGGTTCGTTCCAACGAAATAGGAGTAGAGTTTAGAGTAAGTTGATGCAAGTTTTTATGGTGAAAATTTTGACCGAAAACCTTAAAACCTCAATAACTTCTTCTCGGAGCGTTTTTAGGCCTCGAAACTTCACCTAAATCGATAAATCATTTAGCGTGTCGTTCTCCTCTGTCTCAGGGTCGTTTTGACAGCTGATTCGTCGAAAACGGAGTTATGGTTCAAAAGTTATGGCCTTTTGAAGTTTGATCGTCAAAAATTTCGAAACTTAAGTGGGTTCTCGAAAATTTTAAGTGATCTTGAAACTTTTGAGTGATTGCGAAACTCTGGATTGTGAAACTCTGGATTGCGAAACTTGGGTGATTGCGAAAATCTGGTGATTGCGAAACTTGGACAGTTTGCGAAACTAAAGTAGTTGCGAGACTTTGGTAGATTTCGAAACCTGTATTCTCGAAAAATAGCAAGATTTCGAAACTATGAATTTTGCGAAAAAAATGTTCTCGAAAAAGTTCAATTTTTCGAGAATGCAATCTCACAAATAGATTTCGAAATTATCCAATTTCGAAATTAAGCCAAAAGTCGAAGTATTTTCTTTCTTATACAAGAGAGAAAGTACCGAGTATCGAACTATGATCACGAAAGGAGCCGATTCTTGTGTTCTCGAAAAGCAGTCAGGATTTCGAAAACAGGTACACAGGGATTGCGAAACTATGGCAGAATTAGATTTTGCAAAAAGAAAACCCAAATGAAGTTTGTAATCCAAGTTTTTGTACTTCTAGGCTAAAAAACACCAAAACTTGAATAAAGTTGCAGACTTGATGATTTTTATGTTCTCGAAAACTAGCACAAAAACCAAGTACGAATTTTTAAGCTAGAAACTTTCAAAAAAAATTGAGACTTTCTTGTTAGAGAAGGTTTATAACACTAGTTTGCAATCAAAAAAGTGTTAAAAGCCAAGAAAAACAAGAAAAGTAAGAATTTTTTAGGAAAATAACGTGAGAAAAAGCTTAAAAACACGAACCAAACAAACTCTCAACCCTCCTACATCATTTTAGGCTTATGAAACATAGCACATAACATATTAGCTTGCCAAGTCCAAAGCCCAATGACTAAACAATTACTAAACTTAACAAACGACACAAAGTTACAATATGAGAATGACCATCACTTCTATATATATATATATATATATATATATATATATATATATATATATATATATATATATATATATATATATATATATATATATATATATATTTTAATGCTAACAAGGACCAATTTTGTAATTATTCAAAAATTAAGGGGCTGAGTTTGGCCATTTTCCAAACTTGTTTCAAGGTTCATTTATGCCATATTCTAATAATCCAAGGATAAAAATTGCAATTTTCCATTTTTGAGATTCCAGGGACTATATTTGCCAATTTCCAAAGTTTGGGGACTAAACTTGCAATTTCTTCAAACTTTTAATCAAAGGGCCATTTGTGATAACTTTTGAATTCCCAAGGGTCAATGTTGACTTTTCATCCAAAAATATTCCACCAGGGACCAAATCTGTCATTTTCTAAAAGTTCAGGGACTGATCCCGCCAATTCAGCATACTTTGCTCATTTTTCACATGTTTTCAATCCTTTTGTACCTAAAACACATAAAAATACAATCCAAGGATATTTGCAGTATTATTGGGCATATTTTGGTGTTTTTAGTATTTTTATGATCTAAAATGGGTATAAAATGATGAGTGTTTGAGCACTCATCATGGTGTTTTGTACATAACATTTTTTATTTTGTATCAACAATGTGAGAAAAAAAAATATTTGTCCTAATTGTGAGAAGTATTTTTACAAAAAATTGACATGGGGTGTTTGGTAAATCATGATAATGTTCTACAAGATGCAATTCTTAACTAAGGGAAAACATGATTAGTTTTGTTTTCAACAAATGCTCTATATGTTTTTTTAAGTCAATGCATAACCCCAAGTTTTTAGTTTTTGTGCATAAATAGAATTCCTAGACACAGATTGGGAGAATAAATGTGTTTAGAATACTTAGAATGATGATTAGAGCACAAGATGATTGAAGAGGAAACCTAATTTTCGTGTGTGGATATGTTTTGAAGTGAATAGTAACTGTTTATGTGTTATGGTTAAGATATAAGGAGTGTTTGGTTTAATATGTAAAAAAATTGTTCCTGGAGGTTCACGGACTAGGCGGAACCAAAAGAGAGTTCCGTCCCCTTTGTCGAAGTATTCCGCCAATTCAGTAGAGGAAAAATTAAAAGGAATTTTGTTTTGATTTTTACATAACATTCAAAACTATAACGGTTGGTTCCATAAGTCCTAGTCCAAGTCTAAGAAGATTAAATGGTTCTCGTTTAAGAGGTTTTGTGAGAATATCGGAAATGTTGTCTTCTGAGGTTACTTTCTCGATAGAGATGTTTCCTTTTTGAAAATTGTCACAAAGGAAATGATGACGGATTTCAATATGTTTAGTACGAGCATGTTGAACTGGATTTTTGCAGAGGTCGATGGCTCCTTTGTTGTCGCAAAGAACGGAGATGTCGTTGAGTTGAATTTTGTAGTCAACAAGAGCTTGCTTCATCCAAAGGGCTTGTTGACATACTTTTCCGGCCGATACATATTCGGCTTCTGTTGTTGAGATGGCGAGAGCCGTTTGTTTCTTAGAAAACCATGAGGTGAGACAATGTCCAACAAAAGTACAAATACCACTTGTTCTTTTTCTATCAACATAGTCACCGGCAAGGTCTGAGTCGGCATACACTATGGTTTCTACTCCCATTCCTTTGGGATTCCATAATCTTATATATGTAGTGATGTATCTAAATATTCGTTTTACTGCTTCAACATGAGTTGTCTTAGGATCTTCTTGAAAATGAGCACACAGACAAACACTAAACATAATGTCGGGTCTACTAGCCGTGAGATAGAGTAGACTACCAATCATTCCTCTATATTTAGTGTTATCTACAGATTCACTTTCTTCATCCTTGGTGAGTTTAGTTTCTAATGTGCTATTTGTGTGTACAAGTTTTAAAATTTATAAACACGCTTATCCGATTAACTATTTAACACATACGAGCAAGTATACTCGTCCGTTTTAGTAAAGGTGGGTAAGTCGAGATTGTCCCAAGGGATTTACGGATCAAAGATTTATATAAAAATAAGTTTGTAAACAAGGGTTGTCAATCCTTATTATCGAAAATTTAAATATTTAAGAAACGATATAACTAAAACATATACTTGTGTGAAATGCCACAATCAATCAATTGGAGTATTCATGTTAAGCTTGGTGTAAACTTGTTATGATGCACAACTTTTATATGAATGACTAACAATCGATCGTGTTTATCATGTTAAACTGTCGGGATTTATACTTGAGTTGATATTGACAAAATATGAAAGATGAAGGACTTATGATGACAAAGGGAAGAATGCAAAAGACAAGGGATTTGCTTTACAAAGAAGTTATTTCAATTTAGTCATTCGTAGTATTTTGTAACCCTAGTATCTCTATTATATAAAGAGATACAGGGAATAGGTTTTACATGTGTGTCACAATGTAAACACCAGGAAAGTGTGTGTGTGTACAGGTGTTTTATGGGAAAACACCTAGGGTAGTTTTGTTTAGCCTCAAGGATCTTTGATTACTTGTTATAGTGTAGATAACATGTACTACCATTGATCAAGGTAGTATTGGGGCTGTATTGGAGATTGTAATAGAGTAGAGATGATGGCGAAGCCTTATAGCAATAACAATAATGTTTATATACTCCGCTGTGCATGTTCTTGTTGTGTTGTTATTGTTATTCCTAGATTAAGACCTAACAAGTCTGAGCTTAAACTATTCTTAACAAGTGGCATCAGAGACCAGGTTGCTCGTGATCTAGGATATATATGGTTTTTCAACGAAAACAAGCAAAATTCGAATTTGGTTACAATTTTCGTTACCTTTCTGCAGGTCTATTTTCAAGTGACGATAGCTCATTCATTAACCGTTGGATCGGGCTGAAATTTTTTGTAAAGATTCTTGGTATATCTAGCTACATTCCCACCGGAGGGATCTTCGATCAGAGCTTTTAATTGAAAGCTATGGTGTCTCTAAAACTTCTTCAGAAAAATATTTGTAAGTTGGTTTTTAGGGTTTCTGGATTTGTTCTTAATTGTTTTTATCATGATTGGTTGCTGTTCATGATCAATATATTACATTTAAAGGAAACCCTAGGTTAATAAAAACCCTAGCAATTTTTCTTTTAGCGACATAGAAGAATACTCAAAACCATTATCTCTGATCTGTTGAACAATCACTGAAAACTCTACAAAACAAGTGATCATAGATGAGCCCAACGTAAAGCAAGAAGCTGCGATTGTTTGTTAGCTTTTATGGTTCCATGTTTATCATATGATCATGCTTGAAGATGATGTTTCTATTACAATATTTTGTGGGTTTGAGTTAATGATTCTGGTAATGGTATGGATATTATGAGTTTATGGTGGTTTGGTATATGATTTGTGAAAAGGCCGTGATATGTTTGATGCATGTCGATTCAAGAAAGTTACTGGAACAGATGAGAATGTTAAAGGTATTGATGTTCAAAACTTGAGGTTACTGGTTTGGCGTATAATTTTTAGAGTAGTTCTACTCCTACTTCAACTGCAGTTACTGGTATACAAGCAACTTTACTGCTTTGGGAAGTAATTTTAATGCGATGTTTCATAAGGTTACTGTTTTATTCGTTTGGAAAGTAAAGTTACTAGTGGACTCATGATGTGGGAGTAAGGTTATAACTCTACTTTGAGAAGGAGTATGGATACGTTTTGAGTCGACTGAAGTTACTGGTTTCACAAGTAATGTTTCTGGCATGGTTACTGGTACTACGAGTATACAATGAGGTTACTGGTTGCGTGATCAGCAAGAAGGGTTTTGGATGTGAGAGAGTTACTGGTTTGGGATTCACATATGATAAAGTTGGAGCTACTGAGCAAGGGTATTGCTGGTCCTCACAACATAGTACTGCTCGACATAAAGTCAATGTTGCTTCTTATTTAGTTTGTACTGGTGGTTGATTGGGTTAGTGCTGGTTGCTTGATCACTACTGATGGCTATATATTTGATCATTAATGCAAATATGTTTCTACTGCTCTCACAAGTTTCCACTACTCATAAATGTTACCACTGCTCGTTCTATGTTTCCACTGCTACGCGTTAAACGTTTCCACTGCTACCTCGAATGTGAATGGTGAATTAAAGTGTAGCATGGCTGAAAGATGGAATGAAGGTACTGTTGTGGGACGTACAATTGGAATATTGAGATCATATATTTGTGTTCACATGGGTCGGTGCAATTATTTAAGGTTAACATTCTTGTATCGATTCTACATCATGGGTTGGTTGAGGATTTAATTAAACCTTGTATTGCATTATTGATTTTGATTGTGGGGCTGATATTAATTCTCATTCATTGATGCTGTTTGATTTGGTATTAATATTACACGTGGGGTCAACAGCTTTTGTCGCACAGCATATTAATTCTTCATGGATCATGGTTATTCATGTTTAAGTGAAAAAGTGAGTTGGTGTAAAGATTCGAAGTTTCTGCTGCTGGATATATATTGTGTAGTACTGCTTAGCATGCATCGTTTAAAGGTACTGTAGCAGATTGAGATTGAGAGATGTTGGATCACCCACACAACAGGTTATTGATTTACATACACATGGGAGTTTGGTTCACATACACAAGAAGAAGTTTGGTTTTCGGTTCTTAAAAGTTCAAAAGGCTCGTTTTTATTTGTTCTAAATAGTTACGAAGAAAGGTTTTTATCACCTATTTGACTATGAAGTGGAATTATTTGGGTTTGTGTTCTTATCATATCTCAGATGGCCTGCAACATTTGAAGGTAACTTGTTCGTGCGTTCAAGTGACTATGAATTGACAAACACTTGAAGGAGTTACGTTATTGTGCTCAATGTTTATTGTCAAGAGATTGTGATCTCCCTATACGTTAAGTATACGTTCGAAGTCAGTTTTAGTACAAGACATAAGACACAAGTTTGGGTTATTCTACTTCAGCATCAAGTTGGTAATATTTAGTTTTCTTTATACGTAATCATTACATAGAGCTTACATTCAACAAATGGTTAACATATGGGTTTCAGGGGAAGTTTATTGTTAAAATAATTAACCATTTATATGCTACATCGAGGTGAACGTTTTTTCTACTGCTAGTTGTTATTACTACTGATGGTTTGGATTTCTATCGTTTCAAGTACATTTCAAGATGCGGAAAACTTAATGGTGGCAACTTTGAAACATTGGAAAGATGAATTGGACGTATAATATTGATTTGTGGTTGTAAAGATCAAGGTTGCTTACATTTGTCCCCTATTTGCTGATGACAAAAAGGGGAAGAAGATTTATATTGAAGCTTTGCAACTTGAAGATCCTTGGTGATATAGCATGGTTTAAGGGGAAGTTCGTTTATCTTTCATATATATTAGCTTCAGGGGAAGTTCGTGATTACTTGGTTTTGTCATATCAACTAGGGGAAGATTGTTGGGATTTATACTTGAGTTGGTATTGACAAAATATGAAAGATGAAGGACTTATGATGACAAAGGGAAGAATGCAAAAGACAAGGGATTTGCTTTACAAAGAAGTTATTTCAATTTAGTCATTCGTAGTATTTTGTAACCCTAGTATCTCTATTATATAAAGAGATACAGGGAATAGGTTTTACATGTGTGTCACAATGTAAACACCAGGAAAGTGTGTGTGTGTACAGGTGTTTTATGGGAAAACACCTAGGGTAGTTTTGTTTAGCCTCAAGCATCTTTGATTCCTTGTTATAGTGTAGATAACATGTACTACCATTGATCAAGGTAGTATTGGGGCTGTATTGGAGATTGTAATAGAGTAGAGATGATGGCGAAGCCTTATAGCAATAACAATAATGTTTATATATTCCGCTGTGCATGCTCTTGTTGTGTTGTTATTGTTATTCCTAGATTAAGACCTAACAAGTCTGAGCTTAAACTATTCTTAACAAGTGGCATCAGAGACCAGGTTGCTCGTAATCTAGGATCTATATGGTTTTTCGACGAAAAGAAGCAAAATTCGAATTTGGTTACAATTTTCGTTACCTTTCTGCAGGTCTATTTTCAAGTGACGATAGCTCATTCGTTAACCGTTGGATCGGGCTTAAATTTTTTGTGAAGATTCTTGGTATATCTAGCTACATTCCCATCGGAGGGATCTTCGATCTGAGATTTTAATTGAAAGCCATGGTGTCTCTAAAACTTCTGCAAAAAAAATATTTGTAAGTTGGTTTTTAGGGTTTCTAGATTTGTTCTTAATTGTTTTTATCATGATTGGTTGCTGTTCATGATCAATATATTACATTTAAAGGAAACCCTAGGTTAATAAAAACCCTAGCAATTTTTCTTTTAGCAACATAGAAGAATACTCAAAACCATTATCTCTGATCTGTTGAACAATCACTGAAAACTCTACAAAACAAGTGATCATAGATGAACCCAACGTAAAGCAAGAAGCTGCGCTTGATTGTTAGATTTTAGGGTTCCATGTTTATCATATGATCATGCTTGAAGATGATGTTTCTATTACAATATTTTGTGGGTTTTGAGTTAATGATTCTGGTAATGGTGTGGATATTATGAATTTATGGTGGTTTGGTATACGATTTTTGAAAAGGCCGTGATATGTTTGATGCATGTCGATTCAAGAAAGTTACTGGAACAGATGAGAATGTTAAAGGTATTCCCCAAAGATGTTTTTAGAAAACCCTTTCGGCCAATATTCCCCAAAAATGTTTTTATCAACAAATTAAGCAAGATTAGATATTATCCCAACAAACTCATAAATTAAGAAGAGTTTTCATGCATCACCTTTTTAAAATAAAGAATACTCAATGACTAACTACATCATTCACACAAGTATAAACCAAATCACTCCATAACAATTATATTGAAACACAAGTAGTAAATGAAACATTCATTAAATTCAAAGTAACAAGTGTTCATTGTAAGTAACAAGATGTACTTAGCTTGAGAATTACAAGAACTAAAATCGTGGAACTATAGCAACCACACGCCTCCAATCGACTACCAAATACAATAAACAACTCCACACACTTAACCAAACTATTGAGACTTTAACTCAAAGTTTCCTAGATGTTTTTACTGTTGTAGCAACCTTTTGGGTGAGATATATTAAGATAGTAATAACTTGGTGTAAGTTATTACTTAAGATTTTGTGGTACAGTTTGGTTGCAAACCTAGATGTCATTATATAGCCTCCAATCACTTAATTCTCAAGTAAAAACATCCCCTAAGAAGTTATTAGTGAGAAATGATCAGCCATCCATGATAATGAGGAGTAAAAACGTCATTAAATGCAATCTTGTAAAAACAGTCATCATCCAACCGATCAGTAAGAGCTCCAACCGATCGGTTGGTTCTTCAGGTCAACTCCAACCGATTCGGTTGTGGGCTCCAACCGAACGGTTGGATTGAACCTGCATGCAATTTTTGTCTTTTCTTTATCGTTTTTCGTTGCGTGTATTACCTTCCACTTTGGTGCTAATTCCTTTCATAGAACTTGATATTATCTTGACATATGAACGTAGAAATCTTGAATTTATCAAATCCTTGAGTCCTTGCGTGATTCTTCACTCGTTTCCTTCTCGAAAATCTCCAATTATGCATCTTCACTTCATTTCTTCATCTTTTCATCACTTTTTCCTGTTTTTGGCTACATTTGCTTGTACAAACACTTTTCCATGATTAAGTAGCAAATATGTACAGATATGGCCAAATATGATGCATAAAACACACCTAAAAACATGTATAATTTACGTGTTATCAAATTCCCTACAATTGAGTTTTGCTCGCCCTCGAGCAAGTCTAGAAGAAAAATAATCTCAATGGTACTATTTATTTATGTTTCCAAAAAAATCTAACAATCACCCCTAAGGTTAATTGTTAATTTTTAATGCGAAAATTATATGGAGCATAAATAAATGTAAAGCATGATAACATAACTAAGCACCTCACAAAAGATAATTTGAATTCACTCAAAACTCAAACGTAATTTGATTGGTAAACCACTCATTGCTCAGTCATGATTCATGTTTCTTACCATAAGCTTGTACAAATAACAAAACAACAAAACAAAGCATCAAAGAGGTCTTTTATTCGGGTTGTAACGTTAGGCTTCATGGGTTGTAACTAGCTAATGTTCAAAGATCTCATACAAGAATCAAATAGATCACTGGCGCGTATTTTTTAGTAAAGAATAACGGATGGTCACTAAAACATTCTCTAGATCGCTGGCGCGTCATTCCATTACCAAAAATACGGATGGTCACTAAAATTTTCATGAACTTGATATTTTCACAAAACCAAAAAGGTAGGGATAAGGCATGGGAAATATTTATGAAATTTGTTTTAAAATAAAAACAAACAAAGTGAAGTCTACGTCCCATTGTTGCTAGTTACCAAACAAACCTCAAACCCAAAAATGATTATAATTATGATCATTCTCCTCCTTTATGAACTTTCACATCTTGATACATTGATTCGCCATAATAATATTCTTCATTCTTAGCTTATTGGCTAATCAAAATTTCACATAACTTTCCTTCTTCATCTCCATACATAATATAGCACATTGTCATCTTATAGTTGCGATGACCTTTTTTTTTTTTTTTTTTTTTTTTTTTTTTTTTTTTTTTAAACATCTTATCTCCCCCACACTTCGCATAAGCATCACCACAAAAATACAAAACCAAAGGTGATCAATCTTCATCTTTGTCGGAATGGCACACACGAATGGTAAAGTGTGTAAAACTAATAATCATAAAAAACAATCCATCACACTAAGCAACTAGCAACCCACCGTTTAGACTTTGACTAAGGGTTAGGCTAAGGTGTAAGGTGTAAAATATTTTTGTATTTTTCTGGATATAACCAAAATGAAAAGATTGGCTCGAAGGGTGTAACTAATGGTATCTAGCGCTAAAGACAAACGCTAACAAATGGGTTCCAAATACAAGGATAACTAACCGATGTGGTTAGCAAAAATTATTTTGTAAATAGAAGGCTATTTAGTGTAAATCCTAAGTTGCCTCTTATCATTTGAATATGTTTTATCACTCGAAAGTGATTTTAACCGTAATGTATAACAAGTACAAGTTCGAATCAACACAATCACCGGCACACTCATAGCAAAAATATATAGCATAAGAAATGCTTTATACAAAAAAGGCTTAAATCCTCACAATTTAAGGTGAATACTATAACATGTACTAGTAAATGTCATCAATTCTGAAATGAATTTGCTCTAATAACTTGATTAAGCTCCAAAAATTTTCAAATCCCCTTATTTTTTACCATTAAAACATTTTATTCCATTAAAAATAACTCAAGTGTTCAAACAACTAGATATTTCAAGGGCGAACGAATCCTAGTTACTTGAATTCTCAACTAATCCTAAAAAAATTAAAAATATAAAAAAAATTAAAGATAAACCCATTTTTCCTATTTTCTTCCCTCCCCCACACTTAAGTTTTGCATTGTCCTCAATGTAATAAAAATAACTTCAAAGTAAAGGAAATGGGAAAATTTTAGTAAAATAGAAACTACCGGGGTAAAAATACGCGATATGCATATTTGATCACAACTAAGCAAATGAGTTTTCCGACTCCAAATATTGATCAACCATAAGCTTCCGTAATGTCACCGCCGCAAAAACTGCAAACATATACCAAACAAACAAACAAAAACACAAACACAAATACTAAAAACAATCCAAATGTTAACAAAGTACGTTATTAATCCTAAAAGAAAGAGTTATAGAGAGAAATAGAAATTATTCAACACACATAATTGTTTTTGAAATCAACCATCCCAAACTGTAATTGGTTGCACATCCAAAATTTCTAGAAGTCCCAAAAGTTTTCCGTTTCTGTTCTCTCGAAGGTGTTTGAACCTTGTGATGTCAATGCTCATTGGTATAACTGGCTCACTGATAACGCTCAAAGTTAACATGTTTTTATAAGCGTTATTAGTGTTTTTGTGTATGTTATTTGGTTGTTTTTATATGCTTTTGCAACTAAATCGTATCAAAGTATGTTTTTGTAGCATATGTAGCCAAATGCAGGAAAAATGGAGAAAAAGTGAAGAAAATGAAGTATACGTGATTACACGAAGATTCCCGAGCTCAAAAGTCCAATCTATGAAGTAATTCATATGAGAACCTAAGTTTTTTCATCTCAAAGTTCCAAGTTCATAAGTCAATCAAGTTTGGATAGTACATAAAGAACTACACAAGGAAAAGTCAAAGTCCAAAGAATCCAGGAATTACCATCCGATCGGTTGGATTGAAACCGATCGGATTGCCATAATGACCTTTCTCTACCCGATCGGTACCAACTCGTAACCGATCGGATGGCCACTTCTGCATGTTTTTGCCAACTCTTGTGCATGAATCTTGGTCTTTTGTCCCATGGTTCTAGACCTTTTTTAGTGTCTTATTGTCCAAGTTCAAGCATTTAAGTCCCTATTTATTACCAAGAGTGTTGGACAAGCCTATAAGGACCTCAAAAGTGCATAACTTAACACACCATTGAAGATACCATTTACTCTCATTACTACACACAATTATTATCATCTTCTAGCTCTCTAAGGAGGAAAATTCGTGCAGAAAGAACCAGGAACTTTGGAGGACCAAGGAAGCAACATTTGGAGTCCGAAAATCTCAAGAAATCATCACCAACACTTAGGTTATCAATACCTTGTCATTTGTTATCAATTTCAAAGCATTGTAAGACTTATAACCATGGATTCTAATGTTAAATATTCTGAGTTTATTTGCATGTTTGCTATGAGTGGCTAGTAATCTTTTTACACTTGTTTTGATGATGTTTTATATTTAGTGATAATTATGATTGTGATAACATGTTTTAATAAAATTTCAAGTCAATCCTAAGAACCAATTGTACCTTAAGTTTCATCATGACATTTGTTTAGCCAAGGTTAACTAATTGATAATAGTTTCAAAGGTCGAAAGATTTGTTATTACTTAACTAGTTATAATCATTTGTCTATGAATGATTGCTTTTCACCATAATTATTCTTGACTAAACAAAGAAACAAGAAGTATGATTGTAATGAGAATGCTTTTATAACATCAAATCGGATTGTTTGTAAACCTTTAGTAGGACGAAAGTTTAAATGTTTATAAACGATTGTGACCTTTTTGTCTACGAAGACGTTACCTTTTGTATTGACCATTTCCTAAGAGTATTTGATTTGTCATAAAAGTTTGTCTTGTGTTTAAGATATCCACCATACCTTATGAACCTTGGATAGATCTTGAATTGATTGGTTTACACCTAAGGCTTGTTTTTATGAACTAAAATCTTGACGAAGGTTTAACTTGTAGAAACAATAGATTAGATCACCATCTAATTATCTCAACCAACATGTTATCCAAAGTTATCACAATCATGTGTGTCATTAAGTAGAAAACTAGTCTAAACAAGTGTAGTTTTTAATTTATTGAATTTGCTTATTATCTTATTTGCGTACATTAGAGATTTACTTTGAGACTTATATTTCGATTCACTAACAAATCCTTGCGAACGATCCCGACTTACCATCATATCTTGCTATAACGGACGAGTACACTTGCTCGTATGTGTTGTTCCTAGATTTGGTAACTCATCCTTATAAATTTAAAACTTGCACTAACAAATAGTACATCAAGTTTTTGGCGCCACTGCCGGGGATTTTGATCATGTTTCTTTAAGTTTTAAAAGTCCGTTTCTTTTCGTGTTCGTTCTCTAAAAAAAAAAATAAATAAATAAATAAATAATCCGTAGCATCCATCCGATCGGATTCACTTCCAGCCAATCGGTTTCTCACATTTTTATTTTTACCGTAGCGTCCATCCGATCGGTTTGGTTCCCAACCGATTCGGATTGATTTTTCTGTTTTTTTTATTTTATTTTTCTTGTTCTTTTGTTTAGGTAATTGACTCGATTCTCTTGATAGTTGTATGAACACTCGTTCTACTACTAAAAAGCTTAGTACACCTTTATCCGATCCTGAAAGTTTGTTTCGTAAGAAGAGATCTTCAACTATTCTTAATTGGTTTGATAATCTTTCCGAAGAACACCCAATTTCTAATCTTTTTGAACGAATACCCATGGCTGACGATTTACCCATGTGGGCCGCCAATAGAACCGTAGCACCCACTCCTAGAGCTGTTATTGTTGTCGCCGACCTTGGTGAAAACTTTACCGTTAAAGGTTACCATCTTTCTATGATCAAAGACCGTCAATTCGATGGCCGTTCGCGGGCCGATCCGCATAAACATATTGCCGAATTCATTGAAATTTGTGGCATGTTTCGTTATGGAGACACTAATGTCGATGCTATCAAGCTCAAACTTTTTCCATCATCACTCGCCGAAGATGCCAAAGTATGGTATAACGAATTAACCCCAGGAACTATTAATACTTGGGAGGAGATGAGGCAAGCTTTTGTAAGCCAATTCTTTCCACCTGCCATGTATGATAGATTAATGGGAGAAATCCGTGCTTTTTCACAAAATCCTAATGAATCTCTTGTTGAAGCTTGGCTTCGCATGAAATATTTGCTTCGAAGTTGTCATGGTCATAATTTAGGACGAGGAACAATAATCCAAATCTTTTATCATGGTCTTGATGAAGCATCTCAAGCAATCCTTGATGCTGGAGGAATTTTCCTTTACAAAACATCTAATGAGGCATATCAACTTCTTGAAGATCGAGTACTTCTTAAACTCGATTGGTCAAAAGATTCCAAAACCAAACCCTTACGGAAAACCGTTGCTTTTGCCGAAAGTTCAGATAATTCAAAACTCATGGACAAAATAGAAGCCTTGTCTTCTAAAATGGACTCGCATTACAAAGATATAAAAGGAGAAATGAAAGAAATGCGAGATGGCTGTAACAATTGTGGAGGAAATCACACATCATCCGAGTGTGATGACCAACCTATGAATGGACCCAACGAAGGGGAGGCCAATTATGTCCAAGGAGGATATCGTGGAGGAGGTTTTCGTGGTAATTATTACGAAAGAAGTTCTGGAAATTGGCAAGATCGCCAACAAAGGGATAACAACCGTGATTTTCAACCCCGAACAAAAAATCCAAACCCAACAAATTCAGATAAAATGGAAGAATCTGATTTCGAAAAAATGATGCGAGAATTCGTAAATGCTCAAAGAACCATAAATGAGTTTGTAAAAACTCAATTTTTCAATCTCAAAACCAAAGTTGAGCAAGGTCAGAAAAATCATCAAGCTTCTATTCAGGATCTTGAACAAAAATTTGGTAGACTTCCTGATCAATTTTCTTCTCAAATTCCTGGTACATTACCAAGTAACACCCAATCCAATCCAAAACCATCTGGATCAAACGATAAGAATTATCGTCCACCACAAAACAGAAATGAGCATATAAATGTTGTATTCACTCGAAGTGGTCTCTCATATGATCCACCACCCATTCCTACCGATAATACTCTTATTCAAGATGAGGAGGAAGAAGCTGAAGAAGAAGCAGTAGAAGAAGAACCAACCCAAAAACCAATAGTTCCACCAATAAAGCCTTATACACCGAAAATACCATATCCACAAGCCCTAAGAAAAGAGAAAAGAGAGGATCGAAATAAGAAGTTTTTAGAGATGATCAAAGAAGTTAGAATTAACATACCCCTCGTTGATGTTCTAGCTGGAATGCCCAATTATGGGAAATTTTTGAAAGAACTTCTTAATAATTAAAACAAGTTAGAACAAATTTCCGCTACCGTTCTTAATGAAGAATGCTCTGCTATAATTCAAAACAAAATTCCACCAAAACTTGGAGATCCCAGAAGTTTTCTTATACCATGTACATTTGGAAACAACATCACATGTGATGCTTTAGCTGATTTAGGTGCAAGTATCAATTTGATGCCCTATTCGTTGTATTCTAAACTTTCCATCAATACATTGAAACCTACTAAGATGAGTATAAGATTAGCCAACCATACATACCAATATCCTGTTGTGGTTGTTGAAAATATGATTGTTCAAGTTGGTAAATTTGTTTTTCCTGTGGATTTTGTTATCTTAGAAATGGAAGAAGATAGTCGAGTACCCTTAATCTTAGGAAGACCTTTCTTAAACACTGCTGATGCAATGATTAAAGTTAAGGGTAAAGAACTCAATCTTGGAGTAGGAGAAGATCGAATCACATTCTTAATCGATAAAGCAATGAAATATCCAAATTCCAGTGATGACACATGCTATAACATAGATGTAATTGATGAAGTCACTGAAGAAGAATTGGATGCATTACTTGATGATTCGAAACCATTCATGACTACTTCAGAAAAGATTAGTGAAACAGATTCTGATAAAGAATTTGAGGAATTCATGGAAATAAAATTAGAAGAAGAGGAAGAAGAGAAATTTGAAGATATCACTGAGAAAGATCAATTGAAAATGAAAAATCTCTAGAAGAACCACCCACTGATTTGGAACTCAAAACCCTTCCCAATAATCTCGAATATGCTTACTTAGAAGAAAATTCACTTCTTCCAGTTGTCATATCGTCGTTACTCGAAACAAATCAAAAAGAAAGACTCGTTTAGGTTCTTAGGAAGCATAAACGCGCTTTTGCGTGGAAAACTTCTGATATTCCAGGAATTAGTCCAGATTTTTGCAAACACAAAATCAATTGTGAAGACGGTACTAAACATGTTGTAGAAAGACAACGTCGACTCAACCCAAATATGAAAGAGGTTGTTAAGAAGGAAATCATTAAACTTCTTGACGCAGGAATTATTTATCCTATCAAGGATAGCCCATGGGTGAGTCTAGTTCATTGTGTTCCAAAGAAAAGAGGAACGACTGTAGTGACAAACGAAAGGAATGAGTTAGTTCCTACTAGGACTGTCACTGGATGGCGAGTATGTATTGATTACAGAAAACTTAACAAAGCCACCAGGAAAGATCATTTTCCTTTACCCTTTATGGATCAGATGCTCGAAAGATTAGCAGGAAACAAATACTTTTGCTTCCTTGATGGTTTTTTGGGATATTTCCAAATTCCTATCAATCCAGCCGATCAAGAGAAAACCACATTTACATGTCCTTTTGGAACCTACGCTTACCGGCGTATACCTTTTGGTCTATGTAATGCACCTGCAACTTTTCAAAGGTGTATGATCGCAATATTTCAAGACATGCTTGAAACATCTATGGAAGTTTTCATGGATGACTTTTAAGTTTTTGGTGATTCTTTTGAAACTTGTCTTTCCAATCTCGATAAAATGCTTGAGAGATGTGAAGCTGCACATCTAGTTCTTAATTGGGAAAAATGTCATTTCATGGTAACTGAAGGAATTGTGTTAGGACACAAGATATCAAGTTCAGGAATGGAAGTAGACAAAGCTAAAATACATGTTATCACCAAATTACCACCACCAACTAACGTTAAAGCCGTTAGAAGTTTTCTAGGACATGCCGGTTTTTACCGTCGATTTATCAAAGATTTTTCAAAAATATCACGTGCTATGACTAAACTTTTAGAAAAGGATTATGTATTCGATTTCAATGCTGACTGCATTAAAGCTTTCGAAACATTGAAAAGTCAATTGACTAGTGCCCCAATTATGGTTGCACCTAATTGGTCACTACCATTTGAAATCATGTGTGATGTAAGCGATTTCGCTATTGGAGCTGTTTTAGGACAACGTGAAGGAAAACATTTTCGTCCTATATACTTTGCTAGTAAAACACTCAACAATGCTCAACAAAACTATACGGTTACGGAGAAAGAATTATTAGCCGTAGTTTTTGCATTCGACAAATTCAGATCTTATCTTGTGTTTTCAAAAACGATAGTTTTTACCGATCATTCCGCACTCAAATATTTGTTTAACAAACAAGATGCAAAACCGCGTCTTATCAGATGGATTTTATTACTGCAAGAATTTGATATCAAAATAAAAGACAAGAAAGGAGCAGAAAATCTTGCAGCAGATCATTTATCACGTCTCGAGAATCCGAATTTGGAAGAATTAAAAGAAAATGAAATTAATGATTATTTTCCAGAAGAAACTCTCATGACGATAGATAAAGATGATGATGAGGAAATACCATGGTTTGCAAATTACGTAAATTATCTTGCAGGAGATATTCTTAAAAAAGGGATGAGTCACTACCAACGTAGTAAGTTCTTTTCAGAACTAAAACACTATTATTGGGAGAAACTTTACCTTTTTAAGATGTGCAAGGATGGAATGATACGAAGATGTGTTTCGGGTGCCGAAACAAGAAAAATTCTTGATGAATGTCATCATGGCCCAACTGGGGGACATTATGGACCTTCCACTACAGCTAGAAAAGTTTTTGATGCTAGATTCTATTGGCCTACAATTTTCAAAGAAGCGTATACTCTTGTTCAAAACTGTGATGCGTGCCAAAAATCCGGTAAGCTTTCTCGAAGAGACGGAATGCCTCAAAAGAGCATTCAAGTCTGTGAAATATTCGATATTTGGGGAATTGATTTTATGGGACCCTTCCCTAAATCACACAAATACGAATATATCCTTGTTGCAATCGATTATGTTTCCAAATGGGTTGAAGCTGAAGCTCTTCCTACTAACGATGCACGAGTTGTTGTCAACTTTCTCAAAAAGCTTTTTGCTCGCTATGGAATTCCTAAAGCTTTAATAAGTGATAGAGGATCCCATTTCTGTAATAAACAAATGGAGAAAGTAATGAAACGATATGTAGTTCATCATCATTTTGCTACAGCTTATCATCCACACGCTAGTGGTCAAGTCAAAAATACCAATAGAGCTATAATAAGAATACTTGAAAAAACGGTTAAAGACAATCCTTCCGTTTGGTCAAGGAAATTAGACGACGCTCTATGGGCATTTCGTTGAACTTTATGACAAACATGGTGGAAGTTTCATTGTAAATGGGCACCGAATTAAACTCTATTATGATAAGGAGCAATTAAACGTGATTTCTAATAAAGAAATTTCATCCGAATTTGAATATGAAGCTATCACATTCATGGCTCCACACAAGGAAATGGTTCCTTGGGCACACAGTAATGGTTTTATCTATGATGCTCTTCCTAGAGCATGGGAAAATGTTAAATTGGAAAACATAGATGAAACAGGAGAGGGAATTGTGATAGGAAATGTGTTGTATATCCCTAAAAGGAAACATAACACTAAAACTTCATAATCTATTTCGAAGTTTGAGTCCGGCTGAGGACTCGTTAACAAAACAAGCGCTTCTCGGGAGGCAACCCGTGTGTTTTATTTTTATTTTTGTTTTTGATTTATTTTAATCTTCAGTGTTTATACCCCAAAGTTTTACTGCTTGGTCGAACTTAAGTGTGAGGGTGTGCCACTAATTTGAATAAAACTGCAATGCTTTTTGTTTGTTTGTTTTTGTTTCTAATAATGCAGGTGTTGATTGCAAGAAAAAGAAGATTGGATAACACCGGATATCATGGTTTACTTTCTCATTTTCCTACTTTCATACTTTTTCGTTTATCACATTGAGGACAATGTTTAACTTAAGTGGGGGGGGGGGGGGGGGGCTGAGTAGGTAAAATAAGAAATTAAGTCTAATATCGATTTAATTTTTAAAATGTTGTTTGTCCTTATGATGTAGTTGTTTTCACGCTTTTAGGAATAATTTATTAGAATAATTGGATCTATCCACTGGTAAAAATTAGTAATTTTTGAAAAATTTGAGATGTGTCCCGATTAATATTGCAATCCATTTTTGGGATCAATAACATTTGCTAGCACATATTATAACCCTTCCCACTAAATTGTGAGGATTTGAGCCTATTTCATATCTAGCATACATCTTTTATGCTTGAATCTTTTTTTTTCTTAAAGGTAAAACTTTATTAAGAAAACAGAGAGCCTAAAGGCTAAGTACAAAGTGAAGAAAAGCACAAAGTGATACAAACACAGGTGGATACATTCCAACTGCATCACTTAGGCAACAAAAAACTAATGGCAATGGAGAAACCCATGCTCATAGAACAATCCTATCACAAGAAAACTTTACCAGGGAAAGCTACATACTCTGAATACATCAAGCACCACAAAGAACTCAATAAAAGCAGGTTGAAACAACACCATATGTAGCTCACCCTAGAAAGCAAAAGACTATTCTAAAAACAAAATCCAATGCCAAAATTGCACATCCACCAGCATATCCAAGCAATATAACAACCAGATTCACACTTCATCATAACACCTAGTGTAATCTTGATACCGGATGAGAACCATATAAGAAATCATCCAAACCTTCTGTCTCATTAAAAAACCTTGCCCAAATAAAACCCTGAGGGAAAAACTTTGACCAAGGAAAAAGAGTATAGAAGTTAGTAGTAAAGTTCATATATAAAGAATGATTAAAAAAGAATACCTGACCATGAAAATCTCTCAACCAAGTATAAAAAACCCTGGAAAAGAAACTGCCATTACCAAGCCACTTCATCATAACCCTCTCAATACTCACAATACCAACAGTAACCCTGCAACTCTTATCCTTCCAAAATATACTAATCATAACTTCATCATCAACCTTAAACACCCAATTACATTTCCACAAACCAGTACTAATCCAACTCCTCCTATTATAACTAACCAACTTAAGACTATTAAACCAAATAGTCCACTTACTACTAAATTCAGCAAAATAGTCACATATCACTATCAATATCCATATTATCAGTAAACAGTTCCTCCAAAATGCTTTGAAACTTATAATTTTTACTAATTGGAAAATTCCATACCATAGCAGCAATGATGACATCAGGAGTGGCTTTGATCTTCAAACCCATAATCCTCAGCCTAACTGCATCAGTAATGATCTTAAACAACTCATCTTCAGTTCTACCATATCCCCCAAACAATCTAATGTTTCTTTCTTACCATATGTAGTAAACAGCAGCCCCCCATACCAGCCTTTGAATAACACTCCATACTGAATTTCTGGCAGGCAAATTAACAATGTAAGAGATGATTTGAGGCCAACAATTAGACACATCATCCAGCTTAGCCATAGGCTTCAATCTTTCCCATAATCTTCTAGCAAAATGGCAACTAAAAAAGAGATGATTATGTGAATCCTTACATAGCTTACAAAAAGGGCAATTCATATCTTGAATATTTAACCATCTGGAAATCCTGTCTTGGGTTTTGAGCCTGCCTTTAACAGCCATCCAAAGGATGAATAAGTGTCTAGGCACACACTGAGAGAACCATACATGTTCATTCCAAATAACTTTAGGATAACTAGTCTTCATAGCTTTCCAAACCTCCTTCACAGAAAATCCCTTCTCCTTACCTTTTTTGTTAATCCACACATTCTTATCATCACCATTCTCAGTCAAATTAGGAACTTGAATATCCATAATTTCAACAAATCCAACATTCCAATTAGATGGCCAACTCCAATTCCCATTATTAACCAAATCAGCAATTTTTATTTGCATATCAACCCTATTCTGCACAAGAGAAGCGTAATTAACTAAATTACAAAGAGGACCCCTCTCATGCCACCTATCAAACCAAAAGTAGCATCTCTGCCCATTCCCAAATTTACACAAAACAAAATTTCTCACTTTATCTCTAAGAGACAGAATTTGTCTCCAACTCCATGAGGTATCTTGATTAGGCTTAACAACCCATACACTATCACCTTTAAGCCACTGATCTTTTACCCATTTGACCCATATAGACTTTTTATCCATAATCACATTCCATAAATGTTTTGCCATCAGAGCTTCATTCCAAACATGTAAAGCTTTGAGCCCCAGACCACCTTCACTTTTCTGCATACACACATCCTTCCAGGCTACACTATACTTAATACTCTTATTACTATCAACCTTCCAAAGAAACCTTTTTAATAATTTGTCAATGTCATCACATATGCCTTTTGGAAGAATAAACATAGATGCCCAGAAAACATTTAAAGAAGTAAGAATAGAGGCAATGAGTTGGAGTCTTCCTGCAAAGGAAAGACTCTTATTTTGCCAACCATCAATTCTTCTCTTAACATTTTCAATTAAAACAGTGCAATCATTTCTATTAACCCTATTAGAATCAAGAGGAATACCCAGATATTTAACTGGAAGGGTACCTTCATTGAATGGCATTACAAGTTTAACCTTCTGTTTTATATCATCACTCACACTTCCAAAGAAAACCATACTTTTATCCATATTAGGCCTCAACCCAGAACTCAAACAAAATTCATCCATAGCTCTCCTTAGGACTGAAGCAGAGATCATATCCCCATGGCAAAATAACATAGCATCATCATCAAAACATAAATTCAAAATACCAAGCCTCTTACACCCCTAATGATATTTAAATTTCTTCTCATTAGAAACCTGTCTTTTGAGCATTAAAGTGAAGATCTCCATGACAATGGTAAAAAGATAGGGTGAGATGGGATCACCTTGTCTGAGGCCCCTCTTGGTTTTAAAAAAACCATGCGAATTACCATTAACAGAGATAGAAAAAGAAGTAGATCTCAAGCAAGTCATAACCCAACCCACCATAACTTTGTGAAACCCAAATTTTAGAAGACAAAATTCCAAGAACTGCCATGAAACCGTATCATAAGCCTTCAACAAGTCAACTTTAAAAGCACACCTGCCAACCTTTTTCTTGCTCACATATCCACACATTAACTCTTGAGCAAGCATGATGTTGTCACTAATATGTCTGCCTTCAATAAATGCACTTTGATTACCATCAATCAAACTGTTCAAAACCCCTTTGATTCTATTCGTTAAAACTTTGCTAATCCACTTATAGACCACATTGCAACAAGCAATTGGTCTATAATCAGTAATCTTGGACGGCATTTTACACTTAGGCACCAAAGAGATTAGAGTAGTGTTCATTTCCCCCAACATCTTCCCACTAGTGAAAAACTCCCTCACAGCATTACAAACATCCACCCCAATAGTATTCCAAGAGGCTTTGAAAAACTTTGCAGTAAATCCATCTGGACCGGGGGCCTTATTATCCTCAATGTCAAAAAGAGCCACTTTAATTTCCTCATCAGAAACCTTCCTAATCAAATGAAAAGCCTCATCAGTATTCAATCTCTTACTAAACAATCCATCAGCATCTTCAATAGGAAAAACTTCCTCACACGATCCAAGGAAATTTTGAAAATGGTTGACAAACTGCCTAGCAACATAATCCTCCTTAAAAACATTACCATATTCATCTTTAATACTTAGAATTCTTCTCTTGCTAAATCTTCCTTTCAACATATTATGGAAGTAAGCGCTGTTGTGATCTCCTTCTCTTAACCATTCAATCTTGGTTTTCTGCTTCAAAACTTTTTCTTCATCCATCACTGCTTCCTTATAAGCACTATTAAAAATCATTTCCACTTCTCTTAGGCTGCTGTTCTGAGGATCCTTATCTAACTCAATCTGAATCTTCTTAAGTTCAGCCCTTAGTTTATTCACTTTCTCAAACACGTTACCATTATTCCAGTTTAACCTACTAAGATGCTTTTTCATATTTTTAACCCTCTTAGCAAGAACAAACATAGCAAAACCATTTACATTCATCGCCCAATTCTCTTTAACCACCCGATGAAAATCATTCTTATCAGTTAGGTAATTCATAAACCTAAAAGATTTCTTCTTGTAAGGGATCCTAGTAGGAACAGTAAGCAGAGCCGGACTGTGATCAGAAGTGACGTAAGGAAGAAAAGTAGCAAAACTAGCACCAAAGCTATCGAAAAAACCGCTATTACCCATGACTCTATCAAGCTTCTTCAATATACCGCTTTCTGGATCTTTTCTTTTCTGAACCCAAGTAAAAAAAATACCCGTCATAGCTAAATCCTCCATATCTAGAATATCAATACAACTTCTAAATTCTTTTACACCATGAGTATTATCAATAGTACCTTTCGAGTGTTCATCCACATATCTTATAACATTGAAATCTCCTAGAATAACCCAACGCTTATTGTTAACTAAAACCCTGTGATCACTCAGGTTATCCCAAAGATTAATTCTGTCCTTCGCATCATTATCCCCATAAATAAAAGAAATAAAGAAACTTCTATTTTCTTGGAGAACCCTTACTTCAAAATGCATAACTTGGCCATTACTAGAAATCAGATTAGCTTCAATAGTATTATAATCCCACCCAACAGCAATCCTACAACCCCTATTGCTTTCAACAGAGTTGGTAACCCATTTCCAATTACCAAAAACCTTATCACAGACTACATTAACAGCTTTTTTAATGAGTCTAGTCTCAACAACAGCACACATATTTAACCTATTTTCAGAAATTAAAAGCTTAACTTCATCTTGTTTAGAGGTATCAGTCATACCTCTTATGTTCCAAGCAGCAATATTTATATTCATAGTAAAGACGAGGTTGAAGCATCACCACCATTATCCACCATACTTGCTATATTAGCATCCCCAGTATTAGTTACACAATTTTGAGTCATAAATTCAGCATGAGCAGAGGAGTCCTTACTAACCTCTTCCTCCATGACACATGCAGAAACTGATTCCATTCCACCTAGATTCTTCCCATTTACATCCTCCTTAACTTTAGCCTCATAGAACTCAATCATATCATCAGTCCAACCTTTTTTAATATCATCATTTAAAAGTTTTCCTGAAAAAATAAAAAGTTCCACTTCAGCAATTTATTTTTTGAGAGTCAAACCATGAATTCTCACCACATCCTGTCTATAAGCTTTATCATAAAGAACCCCAAAAGCTTGTTCTCTAGAAACACCAGTGCTTTCCATTTCAAAAACCACTCCTTCTTTAGCCTTCATTTGAGAATTCACCTCAATGTTATTATGACTACTAGAAATATCATTCTCCAAGATTTTAATTTTGTTCATTAATAGATCTCTTTTGTCACTTATCTTCATAGCATCATACTTAAGTTTGTAGTAATCTTTCACTGCCTGTGGCCACTTCAACATTTCCTCTTCATCAAACGGAATACCCATTTCACAAGCCACATCAATATTAACTTTAATACCCTGCCACTCATTAAGATTGCCATCATCATCATTACTTGCTAAAGCAGAAAATCTATTTTGGGTTTTAAAATTCCTTTGAGCGATATGTTTAAATTGATTATTCTTCTCACCACTACCCACCTGATGTTGTATTTGTTTCTGATCCACTTCCATTGCCACTTCCTTATTCTTTTCACAGGACCATTTTTCTTATCACTACTCATCTGATAACCACTCATATTCCCCCTACTATTAAATCCTTCTCTACCTCTCAAACTAGGACCACCTCTACCCATGTACATTCCACTTCTAGTATTACCTCCTCCATAGCCATTGTTATTTTAAGCTTGAGAAACCACATTCTCATTGTTCTTCTTAGAATTTTTCCTATCCGGAACTGTTTCCACTCATCATCTCCTTTTTGTGCAACATTCGCTTTACCCTTATTCTGCAAACTAGGTTCACTTTTACTATCATTCACAGCTTCATTAGATACTTTGTTAGTACACTTATCAAGACTGTGTCCAAAAACACAACAATGGGAACACATCGGTGGTTTCCATGCATACTCTACCTTTAATTTCATCGATCTATTTAAACTCCTGTACCAAACTTCAACTGAGTCAACAATACCTTTAGCAGCATCAACTTCAACCAACACACGAGCAAAACTAGCCCTCCCATATCCTTTTTCACACATATCAGTCGTAAATTTGTCCATGATTAACGGGGTTCCAATTCTACTAGCAATTCTGCTAATACCATCAACATTCCATGCCTCAAGTGGAATATTGAAAATCCTAACCCAAAGAGGAAGCCTAGTTGGTTCAGGTTTCACCAAGCAATTACCAGGCGCCCACTTTTGAACAAACAATGGCTTTTGATCAATTAGCCATGGTCCATTCTCCACAACAGTCTGTAGTCCTTCCTCAGTTCTAAACTTGAAAAAATAGAGCCCATTTTCATTCACAATAATCTCCTCTAAATTGTACTATCTCCACATTCTTTTCAAGTGGCCTACAATATCTCTATAACTCATTTTCATGCCCACAAAATACCCTACAACAGTTAAACCCCACTTCTTACTTCCTTCCTCAAGGAACCAATTTCAGCTTATTACTACCCTTATAATTAGCCCCTTGCACAACATTACTGAATAGAACAGGCTTTTTAATCCCATTTTTATCTTGCATATCCACATCATTGCTTCCACTAGCTATATCACTACCCTTATTATTACCACTAACACCCTGAACACCACTACTATTCCCATTAGCACAATTAGCTTCACCACCACCACCATTATTCCCCTGCATCTCCATAACCTCAATATTATCTTTACCAACACACTTCTCCTTACCCAAAAAACTATCCTTACTAGCATTACTTTCAATACTATTAGCATTATTATTATTACCACTATTAAGCACAGGATTCAGTACTGGATTTTTCTCAATAGGGACAGGTATATCAGGCATGATATCAAAATTATCACTACTTTTCTTACTCAAACTAATACTACTGAGTTCAGGAAACATATCACTTACATTGCCGTTTATCTCATTACTAGATTCATCCTTCCTCTTGTTTACCTCCTTAACTGCAACCTTCTCCAATACACTTGTTACCAACCCCTCTTCTGCCCTAACTTCACCATTCACCTCTCCATTCATACACTTAGCAACAACCCCGGTATCAACTAAAACCCCCTTCTCAGACCTAACTTGTCACAACTCACCATTTCAGGTCATTTCAGGTCATTTCCCGAACTTTGGAAAAACACTATTCATCAAACACTATTCATCAAAACACTATTCATCAGTTTACTATTCATCGTTTTCGAGGTCAATTTGATATTCCGAGAAGCATTCAGGAAATTTACTATTCACGAAACACTATTCATTGCGGGAAAAGATTTCATCATTCACATGCATTACACATTTCATCGTAAATTTAGTTTACGGGTATTCAAATTCGCGTAACCGTACTGGTTCAGGTGCGAATTCATGCATTATCAGTAATAACATTTCATACGGACTGGGGATAGTCTGCATATCATCAGTAGGTCATTTACATGTTATACCACTCTTAGGATTTTCAAATTACTACATTCAGTACATTTAACGTTTTTACGTATAAGTATTTATAGTAAACGTTAACACCCGGTTTATACACGACGAATATATCTAAATATTCCCACAACGGTCCCGACATATTTTTATATCCATTTTAACATCATAAAAGTTATAACATTCAGTTACCCAGTATTTTAGAAATTTATTTTATTTATAACGTACGCGTATGAATATAACGATGGTTTTCGTTAAAACTAAACATTAATCACCCGATCACTCAGTAAATGTACCCAACATATTTTTAATATGTTTTTATCATTATTATGACTTTATTTCATCCCGGTTAATTTCGTGAACGTTTATTGCTATTAAACCCGGTACCCGATTTTAACGAATAACGCGTAATAACACTTAACGCTACACTATATTTTCTAAGTGATCAAAACCGTTTTGGCTACTCCTTTTCACACCCAAAAACCGGCCATGTGCCACCCCATTTTAACTCTTGGCATT